>JANEHU010001642.1:0-286482 GCA_027563435.1 Nasonovia ribisnigri
AGCTATAACTACACTGAAATAAAAGCAAGAACAAAATCCCCACATAACTTCAACAGTAATGATCAGCTATAACAATATTTTTATTACAATACATTTTTAATTGTTATTTTTAGATTCAATATTTTAATTTAAAAAAAACTTCGAAGTACAATGGTATTTAAAAAAAAATCAAACGATACTGGTAGACGCACTACTTAATACTTATACCTCATTACATCAAATAACTATATAAACTCCTCAACAATAACGTGACGTTTTGAATCATGACATAATCGTGACAAAACAACAGGACAATAATTATTCCTTTTGTTTTGTCACGATTTGTATGATGGACAGACATGTTCACCTTATTGTATAAAAATATATTATACAAAGTATAATAAATTATCATCTACTTACTTAACTATCTAAGTTCAATATATTTATAAAAGTATACAAGAAAGTTAGAAGAGACACGCAGAAAATGTGCTTACAAAAAAAATATGTTACAAATCTTATTCAAAATTATTGTCCCATAATCCTATGTTTTATATATTTGCCTATATTGTTTATAGACGTAACACATTAGATTCTTTGTATTATTATCGAGTTGAATTGTTAACGATAATATTGGTTAAGTACTCTGTTGTGTAAAATGGTCAGCGTATACCTACATATAAAATAAACAACATACACAATTATTTATTTTATGTACATGCCAACAGCTAATATCAATATTATAACTAGGTATTAACTTTTAATAACGAACCTTAAAATCGTAAGGATTACAAACAAACGGTCATGATAAAAGTTTCTAGAATTACAACTCACGTGGCCTCGGGAGAGGAAAACTCAATAGTCAATAAGTTTTTATTATTAGTTTGAAAGCTTACACTATATTATTCTGAAGCCGTTATTTTTCCTGAGCGTTAAGAGCACTCGTCAGAGTTGAACAATTGAAACAGTTTAATATACTCCACTACATATAGGTATTAACGGTATTTCAAATAATGTGATACCTATAGGTAGTTCTTTATTTTGAGTACACTGTCTATTTAATCGTATAGATAGTATACCTTCCATAGGAAAACTCAAAACTATATAAACAAAATAACATTACACACCTATAACCTGGTTTTATAATAAAGTCAAATTTACGTAGTGGCCTATTCACTTTATAGTCTAAATAAGATTAATAATTATTTATTACATAATATTACAGTAAGAAATTTATATTTGTTATTTCTAATAAAATTAATTATTATTATTATCACTATTTAAAATCTGTTGATAAGCATTACATTATTTATATTAGTTATATTACTTTATGTCGTTATAATTATGATAGCTTTGATTCATTTAAAACCCATACAAATAAATTCATAACACAATATGACACTTTGGAAAAACGGCATTGAATAAGTTTAACGCTACATGAATTCCAAAATGGCTATTATTGCCATTAACTGTTCCGTATTAGATGATAATATATTTAAAAGTAAATGAGTGTATTAAAAGATATAAACAAAACATCGAGTTAATTTACGAATAAAATCATGTAACAATATAAAATTATAATATTATACAAAATAAAATAATAAATTATTTTTAAAAATATCAAAGATTATTCATTCCGTGAAATATGTTTTATTTTTATTTCCTAGGTATCATAATCACTAGCATAAACTCAATGAAATTTAGGTATAAAATAAAAAGGTGGGCAGGTGGGTGTTGCTCTGCTGTAATGGATTGTGTAAGATTTGAATTCAATGATATAATATTATTGTTTAAGAAAAACGATTCTGAACGAAGACAGTCAGTCAGCTAATATTGATATTACTAAGTATATTTGATGATATTGTGAATTAAGTACTTTATTATATAATTCTATATAACCTATTTACGCGGAACTTTGATTTATACCTCAGCTATAAAAGTTGAACATTTTATCAATTTTATCAACTACTAAATCATTTTTAAATTTTAAATGTGATAAATGTTGTCAAAAATCGAACGTTAAATGCTTATAAAAAAAATTGCGTCTATGTTATTTGTAATATTTTTCAACTACTATTGTATCAATATAGTCTAGTATAAAGTCTCGTATTAAATTGTCAAGCTTTTTTACCCAACGAATAAAATAAAATTGACATTTATAGAAAAACAACTAAAACAATTGAAAATGTCCGTAAACAACTCAAAATGAGTCAAAATATTTCAAAAACTTTATCAAGTATAAGAATTTATAAAATAAACATATGGTGTAAATTGTTTAAGTATTCACATTTGTTTTGAAATACAACAAAATAAAAAATTGCTACATGAAAAATTGAGTGAATATCTAATATTATAAAATGTTTAACTTCAAACGTTCATAAAAATGTAATTTGATTATCAGGTAGACCTTTTTTTAAAAAAAAAATATATGCATACTTACAAGAAATCTTGAAAAAAATTTTAAATTTTAGATTTAAATAAAAAGAAAATTTTTTATGAATTTCTAACTCAAAATAATTTACACATTTTCATCATGTTTACGTGTTATGTCAAAATTTGAACTTTAAATGCTAATAAAAAAAAATGGTAACTTTAGACTTTTAATATTTTTCAAATGTCATTGTAACAGCATATTAAAAGCCTAATATTACATTTTCAAGCTTTTTTACCAACAAATACGACATCCATAGAAAAAAACATTAAAAAATTGGAAACTGAGAATGTCAGTAAATAGTTTAAAACAAATCAAATTTTTTTTTGTGTATGGAAAATGCTAATATAAATAGCCAGTCAAAAGTTTAATGAATATACTGTAATTTGTTTTAGAGTTACAGCAAAAACTAAAATCAATTTTGTCAAAAACCGATTTTGCGTAAAAATTTCCATTTTCCCTTAATTTTTCTTTTGTTTTTCCGTACGCTTTTGTAAACTATTGGGACCTTTAAACTTTGACCGCCTGAATGCACCAACAATATTCACTTTCCCATCAAATACGATACTGTTGAAGAAAATGGAATCAGTTTTACTGTCTCAAACGGTGATGACAAAAATAAAAAAATAAGAAACTCACACATATCACTGTAAAATCAATACATTCATTGCTCCACTCAGAATCTAAAATCGTTTATATTTATTATTACTTTGATTATTTAAAGCCTTTGGTATAAATTAAGCGCTAGCATAATATCATCATCGGCATTTAGAAAGCGAGACACCATGAACTTATTTTATAAAGAAATGGATTAATCAATTAATTAAATTTAAATAAAATAATATCAATAACTTAACCGAATATTTTTGAAAGTATTTGCCAATTTGATAAAGTGTGAAGTTAAAATGTCTTCTGATTTTTAAAAATGTTGTGATAATTTAATCTTCAAGAGCTTTAAAAAGTTAATAGAAACTGTTTCTTTTTTCGATATTTATATAGGTACTACTATAAATAAAACGTATGATGAACCTCGTTTAAAATGGTTAAAGTTTTTAGTGAGCATAAAAACTGTCGTTCCTATATTGTATTAAAATAGCATGCTATTAAATATTTTTCTTCTGCAAGAATAATTGATGAATCATATTTATTTGTTTTTGGATATAGTGCAGCGGAAAAATATATAGGTAGTAGCATTTTACATTTTTTTTAGGAAGTTAATTTAATTGTTTATTGTTTTTATTGTTGATTTTTGTTTCTATAGCAATAAAGAAAGTTCGAAAACTGACCTCGCGGAAATTGGTTAGAAAAAAGAATTATACCCACTACCCAGCCTAAAAACATATCTATGTTAAAAACTTAAACTATTCGACGGTTTCAAATACCTAAAGATGACTTAAAATAAATATTTTTCATTGTTTATAGAAAATGATAAATTAAGTAATAATATTAGTAGAATGTTTCAAGTTTCTACGATAAATTTATTTTGAATAGTAACAAAATAACAAAAAATATTTGAGAATAAATTGGAATTATACGTTCGACATAATATTATTATTTCCTTAATTATGTCTTTAAAATTTGACTGCTCAGAATCTAAAAGCAGTTAATTTTAATATTTATGTAGTTAAGATTTAAGTTAGATATTATATAAACAAATAATTAAACACTCTTACAAACAACTTAACAATTTTATATTTATGAATTCCAATCGGAAAGATTTTAGTTAAATATTATTTTAGAATTTAGAAATTAACGTTGCAAAAAAGAGCTATCTAGTGTATTTTTTTTTTTTTTGTTAAACAAATTCAATACATTTTAGATGTACATTACATTTTATTAACCAATGTTAATTTGTTGGTGATATGTGTGAATCGAGAATGTATCTTCTATTTTTTATCACCCAATGGATTTTCATTAGTCTTAAATCCAGTCTTGTTATCATATTATAACTGCATTTTTTTAACGTGAAATTCTGTCAATCGAACATAAAACAAAAGTCATGTTGGCGTGCTATATCATCGTTTGTATATGACCCACTCCCAGTTAATGATTCAAAACACGCGATGCCTACAAACATTGTATTAATATTTTACCCAAACGAAAACCACAAGGGAAAGAAGTTAAAGAAATAAAGTTATCAAAATTAAAAACAAAAAAAATTACTCGAAATAATATTTAAGTGATAGTGTTAAAAAACGTAACTGCATTAAAATTAAATATGAATAGAGGATGTATATAACACGAGCCAGAAAAAGGATAATAGTATTTAATAGATTAATTTCATAAAAAATATTGTAATAAATGAATTAATTCCAGATTTCCGATTTCCGATTTCTAATGTTTAATTTTGTATTTATAATATGTGTACCTATGTGTATTGTTATCTATCGTATATAATATAGGGATAGCATGCGAATATTTATAATGGCTAATATATTTAAACTTTGTTGATCAATCAAGTATTTTTTAATTCATTTTTCGTTGAATTAAGTTATTAATAACATTTAATTTGTATATTGATTACATTAATCAAGTTTAAAACTACGTTGACGATTAATCATGAACTAAGCTTTAATATTTTCAAAGGTCCTATCAATTTTTTTTTATTATTATTTAAGAGTTTGGAACATTTAAGCCCTATAGATTATAGTAAATTTCATTAAATGTATCTGTTTTAAGCAATAACTGTAATACTAAGATCACCGTATACATATTCAAAAGATAAACGTTTATATAAAAACGTTCACAATAATTAGTACCTACTTGATTACATCATATACTATTAGAAAAAAAAACAATAAAGTTTTAAAAAAATAAAAATACAGAAGGCACAAAAGCTATATGCCAATAAAGACTACATGGCTACATACAACATCTGTCAGTATATTTTCAAAGAATAAAATGAAACATTATTATACGCTCTTTATAAACAGAGTGATTCACCAAGCATGCACACCTCCGTTTTTTCATCAATAATGAAGTTGATCAAAATCTGATTTTTGTGATTTTTAAAAATACTTTAAGACATATTTTCAAAATCTTGATATTTGCTGCACTTCTTAAAGAGTGTATTGTGGAGATACAAGTTTCTGTTTTCAAATAAAAAAAAAAATGTCTTTTGACATAAAATTTTATACCTACAGTATAATGAATACCCGTTTAATTTAAATGATAAAATACAATAGTATTTTTCTATTATTTAAATATAATATAATATGCGTACCAATATTTCTTGTACTTTTACTTATTTATCTGAATATAATTCATGGATTATATTTTGATATAAGAAATTCCGGGTAACGAACATAGAACGTAACGCCACATTTTTAAGAAACAATTTCAAAATAAGTTACTATATTTGTCGTATTCATTTGTAATTGAATATTATTATAAGATCATTTTATACAAAAAAATCAAAATTGTATAAATGTTAAAAAGTATTTTTTAAATGTTTTATTATTTTTGTTTTTTATATTATATTGAATACTTTTCGATTTGCAGACACAAATATGTTGGTAAAATATACTTTATTCTCTACCCGCGTTCAGAAACTTTCATGTTCCTTTTTTATATCTTTCATATCGCGTTCCTAATAATATATCTTCATCGACTTGGTTTAATATTATGTTTAATCAAAAATACTCTGAAGTTTTTTCATATTATATTGACTGAAACTCTTATTCATCAAAAGTTTTAAAGTAAATTTCTGTTTGCCTTGGCCCTCTATTGATTACATTCAAAAGGATCAAGGTACTCTTGAAAAATATATTAAAGTTTTCGATATGATCGATTGTGTGGCCATTTATTTACACAGTACAGATGTCTATTTTATACACTGGATTCAAAATATAACCACGTGGTAAGCCTAAATAAACGTTATCGTAAGATAGTCCCAATGTTTCATTAATACTATGCAATATCTCTCTTGTAAATTTGATAATGATTATTAATATTTCCTCTGGCTTACAAAATAATGAAATATTATGAAAAATATATCACATCACGATTTCAACGTCACTTTTTAATTATTTAAATTTTATTTGAACAATCGTGTACCTCAATATAGCCATAGACACAAAAATGGCGTTAGGTACAATCCATTGTCAATAAATTATAAATTATGTTTACCTACCCATGTGTATATTCTACCTATTGATGATACAATTATTAGAAACAGAATTTCATAATCATAAGTTGTTTAAAAATGGTTCAAATTAAATTATAGGAATTCCTATAAGTACCTATCGTTGTGCTTTAAAGAAAACTCTAATGTAATACATTTCTTTTAGAAATTACGGCACGCTCTATTGCACCACAGTATATTTTTCATGCTCAATCATCATAAACTAGAAGTTCTTGAAGTGTTATGTTTCAGATCAAATATAAAACCTTCAATTGTATATAGGTATGTCATCAAAATGAATACTCTATGTGTTTATTCTAAGTTATATGAATATTTCTTTAAGATACATTTAATTGTTACAATACAATTTTTAAAGATGATCCATTTTATCATTTTTGGTAAGATTTTTTATTGGAACTCAATTATTGAACAGGTTAGTACAACAAATGTACGTAAACTAACATTTTGATTAGTTTCGTTTAACAAATAACTCATTTAATTGTAATAACACGGAAAGCGTAAGCGTTTATAACATTTTTTTTTTTTTTTTTTTTTTGGCAAATGTTTGAAAATATTTAATACTAATCAAAAAACAAAGTTTCCCGACCATTTATAATTTTTGACAAAAATAAAAAATATACTTTCATATCAGGCTTATTATTAGCATTAAAATATTGATTGGAAATTACTAAATTGAAAAAATTCTTCCATCTGATAGTTTAATTTTATCTAGCAATGAAATATAAATGACTATCATAATATTTTAAATAAAACTTAATAAATATTTATACTCACGAAACTTGTAATACCTATAATCGTTAATATATGAGTCCATTGAATATAATATATACCTTCAACTATTCATGAATTAATATTTGACGGTAGATTATATGAAGTATTAAAACTATAAATACATTTTTTTAATAAACAAACATTAGATGATAATGTTAAGTATAACATAACATGAGACATATTATTAAAAGTTTTAATTGTTATTTCCTAACAAATACACTTGATAATTAAATATATTTGTAAGCAATGGCATGGCATATTTTCCTGAGATTAATATTTTTTATCAATAGCAACCATATAATCCATAAAGTATAGCATTAAAACGTAAATATTGTAAGTTCAAAATGTTGTTAATAGCATGTATTATGTGATGGAATACCATTAAATACTAAACCGAAAATCTAAAGTGAGTTGGCAGTTGGTACCTAATTTAGTTCTAAGTTTTGTACAAAAAAAATTCTTCTAAAATTATACAAATTATACACATAGGTCCATAAGATAGTGGTAAATTAACATTTTTTGTTTATGATCTAATTAAAAAAATATAAAATAAATAAACTATTCTTTAAACACCATTATAGAATAAATTTATATTTATACATAATATTATTTTTATAATTAATTTACACGCTACATGTTAGATGTGTAAGATATAAAATTGTAATGGATATCAGAAAATATGTAGGAACGTTATACAAATTTTAATTGTTTTCGCGTGCTCAATTCCAAAAATGAAACATTTTGTTTTATTATTCTGCATACATTTCATTATTTTATTATTTCGTATTTTATTTACATTATGAATGCTATAAATGTTTTATGAATATTATTCATTTAAATTATATAAAATTAAAATTTTATATTTTATTTTTAAAATGTAATTTTCTGTCTAGATTACAATTGTAATGTTTATTTTTTATTTAATTTATTAACAATGGCCAACAATAAGTAATGCATTAATATGATATAATTATTATAATGTTATAATGGTTCTTATAATAATTATAGAATATTAACGTAAAAATGAATTTATTAAAAGATTAAAAACTGGTTTGAAAGTTACAGAATTCTTAAACCGAGCATATAATTTAATAAATAAATAATTTTCCATATCGTTACACCATTTTTATTGTTAGGAAGTTAATGATCAAAACTAACATTTCGCAGATCAAAATATATTAATTATTATTCTCCACAAATGATTAACATACAAAATATTAGACAATGGGTTCACATTTGAGTAGCGCCAAAATGTAAAACAACGAATGTATAGACATCAATTTAAATGTTGAAACCTTTAATAGGGCAAAATGGATTATTATAATATCTATTAAGATTTCACGTTACACACTATGTACCTACTTCAGTGAAACGTTCGTTGGCAACCACTGTTAGGCACTATATAATATTATCATCTCTATAGCATATTTCAGCTATATAATTGGAGAATGGAATCGAAGTGGAACTAAATTGGACCGCTTCACCCTCGTAATAAAACTACCGATATTTCCGGTATTCCGGTGCGGTGGTCGGTTTCATTCAAATGTCGTATGAGTAGGTAACCCTTGTATCACAAAAATAAAGTATACAGAATTTTTGCCCGCTGTTTCCATGTTTATTTATACAAACAATATTATTTGAATTTATATTTATAAATATTATTATAACAAAGTACTTCTTTAAGCAGTTTATATCTCAGTAATTTAAAAAAAAAAAAAATTAAAAGAATGTTTATACGTGACTCAACGTCATAAAAATAATTTAAATATATTTTTATTTTATCATACTGTATCTTTTAAGTACAATATGTAAAATTAAACAATTTACATTAACATATGCAAATAATTCCATGATGTATTATTGCGCTCAACAATATTATAGCTACAATATAATATTGATACGTTTTGTATTTCATATCTACCTAACGAAATATAATGTGAAACGTTTCAATATATCATTCAATCATTCAAAAAAATCAAGTTACAACGGTTAAATCTTAAAATAGAGTTTGATTCAATTAAAATTATTAATATATATAATATGTATTAGGTACTTAATCATTTATTGATATTCAACATCTTACCTATTTTTTTATTTTATTATTATATATAGTCAATAATAATCAATAACTATTTGATATCCCCCCTTGATATAGTAATTTTCTATTTTATCAGTACATACATAAATCACATAATATATACTTTGAATAATTATAAGTAGGTATATTAAAAATTCTTTTCGATAACATATAGGTAACATAATATTATTAGGTTATATTATTTGTTGAAAACACGTGCATTTTTTTATTAGAAAGTATACTGTTTAGTTGTGTCATTTTTTTTTTTAACCCTAACGTAGTTTTACAGCACTTGAAATATTCTTATAACGTAAACATTAGAAAATACAATATAGATGGCCACGAACGACTGGCATAACGGTTGTTAGTAGGTAGTTAAGTAGGTAATATAACTAAGGCTATACATTCAATGATACCGGTAGATGAGAATTTATACTATCGTTAATTTTATAATATTGAAACAGAAGTAAAATGTGTTCCAAACAACGGAAAAATATTTCTATTAATTTATAAAATAGAGTGCCATAAGATGTTTGATTTTCCAAAAAAAAACCATTGAACTAATCATTTATACTTCTGTTCTGCATACTCCCCTGTGGTTTATATTAAGCGTACCATCTTTGAAAGCATTAATACATTATAAGTACCTACTATAAATTAAAATATTATGATGCGACAATAAAATTCGTCGGGAGTTATATTATACCTACCTGGTTATGAAATGTATAAAATATAAAAACGAATTCTTATACCATCGCTTGAGGCCGATCAGAACCATCGTCGATGATAATCGTGCACAGTAACGATAGTAGCAATAATAATAATAATAATAACCTCCGTGCATAATTCCTATATTATAATATGCAACACGATTGCGGAGGGACCGATCTTCGTCTGAGCCGGTCCAGGGTGCTTTTTTTATACATTATTATTATATTATATAGAAGTTGTTATAATAATGCTGGCAGTGCAATAAAACTGGCGTTTATTATCTCGAACATTGGTAAGGGTGTAATGGCAGAAAGTGGGGGTGGATTGCGGTCTCGCTGGTAAAACGGTCGACCGTGGCACGTGATTGGCCTAAACGTTTACATGTATAGCCGGGCCTTGGCGGTATTATTTTTGTTAACACTAGTATTAAGTTCTTGAAATTGTAAATTAATCTAATGCTAAGTCATATGCAGTCCAATGCATAATTACATAGGTAGTCTGTCACAAAACACCATGGTTAATAAATAAATTACATTTTATTTTGCTAACTTTGGCCATATTCGAAGTAACTGCGGCTGATTTAGCAGATTAATTAAGTAATTACAAATAGTGTGTTTATAGACTAGATTCTAGTCTCATAGAAGCCCACCATATTTTAATCGTAAATTATTGATACATCCTTTCATCCTCCCGCTGCCAAATTTTTGACTCAGACTTACAAGACACGTGTGTCGTGATCTTTTGATTTAGTATTCTTTAACCAAGCTAAGCACCTAATGAGTGGCTTCTTATATATGTAGTTGTCATTTATGTTTTTTTATCCACTTATCACATAATATACGATTTATAATACATTAATATGTGAGCTTAAATATCATTTAAAATACCATTAAAAAAGTATTTTTTTTTAGAATTTCTAATGTTTATGTTATAAGTATTCTTTTTACAAATTATTTTTTTTCTAAATTTAAAAATAATTAATGAAAAAGCCTAGTACTAGTTCGACTAGTCTTACGAATAATTGTTTTACATGACATCTCTTTTTCTTGAGTCCATCTTATGTTAGGTAGGTACTGCAATTATTAGCATTGAATATACCTATTGACTTTAAAAATCTTTCAAAAATAAATTTAATTTAGTTGAGTTATATAAACTATTATTTTTTAATAATTTTTGTACACGATCTTATGATCCCTGTTTTCATAATATTTTATTATAAAATATAGTGATAACTTATTCATGTAGATGTTCATACCTATTTGTTGTTTTCAGAGCTTGAAACCAAATAAAACCAATTTCTCCATTATCTGGAACTATACCGAAATTTAAAAAATTGAAATGAATCCAAAATGTATTATTTTCTAGAATAAAAATAAAATATTCAACTAGAATATTATTTTAATACTTTTTTTACTAGGTATATCTATATAAAAAAGTAGCAAGTTTATAATGTTTTTTTTTTTAACAATTTCATTTGTTTATTGTTATGAAAACCGATATATATATACTAACCAACTTTTTAAACCGAAAAAAATAATAAAAAATTAAAACTATTAACAGTCAACCAAAAAAAAATTAGTACAGTTTGAAGCTCTGTAGGTTGTTTTACCTGCTTCTACTATTGCTGTTGTTGCTGCAATGTATGCTTTTTTTTCTCTGCTTATCGTGATAAACGACTTGGAATGATACAACCCATAATAATCATTAGGGGTACCAAGTGCACAATAATAACAATGATAATATTGGGTCCGTGGTTTTGGCGTGTAGGGGTGGGGGGGATAAGGGGTGAAATGTCTGTGAAACATGATATATTATTATCACTTTCACTGTACACGTCGTCTAACGATCGCCATGACGTTAATGATTTCAGGTGATCGGACGAGGGCGGAGAACAGCGAGAAGCGTGAACTGACCATGTCTTCTGAGACGGCGCCGAACTGCAGTTACGGTAGTAGCGAGGAGACGGCATCGCTGCTGGTCAAGAGCCCGCCGCCGGTCGTCCGGTCTTCGTCGGTGGCGGCCCCGACCTCTTCCTCGGCCGCCACCACCGCAGCCGGCACTTCCACGTCGTCCGGGAAGCCCGTATTGACCAGACAGGACTGCACCACGTCGCTGATCCCGCAACACTACCGAGATCTGCGGAACGCCACGCCAACACTCGGCAGCAGCGACGACAGTGGACCGCCCAACGATGGCGGCGCGGCGGCGAGATCGGTGCCGGACATCGAGCTGCACTGCCGGTACTTGGCGGTGTCTCGGTGCCAGTGCCAGAGACGCAAGAGTCACTGCATTTCGCGGTCTGTGTCCCGCGAGAGCGTCCGCGGCGGTTGCGGCTCGGTAGGCGGCGTCGGCGGGGTCGGCGGCGGCGGTGTCGGCGGCATGACCGGTGCCGCCGGTTGCTCGGCCGTCGGTTACGGGTACGGTTACGGCGTCGGCGGTTGCGGCTCGATCGGCGGCGGCGGGGTCGGATCCGCGTACGGACTGTCGCCGCCGCCGCCCGTCCTGCTCACCACGTCGCCCAGCTCACGGATCATCAGGCAGAGCTCGCAGCCCGAGGCCACCGGCAGCGCGTCCATGTGCTCTGGCCACTGTTGCCACAACATTCACCACCAGCCCAGCTCGTCGCTGCGACAGCTCCGCGACCCGGCCGACAATATAGCCATGATCGCGGCCGACTCTCTGCGGATAAATGGCGCGATCAGACAGTTCCGACAGGTTGGATAATAACAGTAATACGATAATACACGTTAGGATAGTTACTATTACTTCTTTTTTCTCTCCCGTTTTTTCATTTTTCTTTTATTCAGAAACGTCGTCACGCACATTATGTTATTAAGTAACCACATATACCGCTACAAGACCTTATATTGTACCTACCTTTACCTAATTTGTATATATACCACACCGGTTATAGACACACATCAGTGGTATATAGTATTATGCATTTGCATTGCTCCCCACCATCACCACCAGTGGCGTGGTGAACATTAATAATATATAAGGTCTAAACGGGATCACTTGCCCGGGCGTGGGTTTAGGTACTAAACGTTTTGCCATGCCCGTTGTAAAAACATCACTCACTACGTCACTGGCCGCCTCTCACCAACTCCCGTCGAAACGCTTTTTTTTTCTCTTTTTCTCTCTCTCTTTTTTTTTTAGTATATATTCGGTCGAATTTGTTGATGAAAGCTGTGATGACGACGCTTTACCCCTGCCTTACTACCCAATATAGTAGAATGCGACAACTAAATTAACGTTTTAATCGCTTTAAGTTCATAACTCTAGGTTTTTACAACACTGTTTATTTTTTTTAAATAGTCCAAGTACTATAGCATGACCCTAGTAGTATACCATATTTATTATAATTAATAATTTACAATCAATTGGTTTTCGTTGCATTTACAAACATTATTGATTTCAAATTGATTAGTTTACGAACATTTGCTACCTAGTCACCTTTTCTCCTACGTCTGAATACAACCATATCAAACGCCATTTAATAATTCATAGCTACAGTGATACCATACCAAATGAATTCAATATAAAAATAAAATCATTTTCACAATGTAGGTAGGTATTTATTAATTTAGGATATATCAAAGAATTCATATGTAAAAAACTGTTAGTTATTAAAAAGGTAAACAAATCACAAATATATATTCAGGCTAGTTTAAAATTATAATCATTATTTATTCAATGTTATTAAGATGCATTATGTTAAAATAATCGTTCTCAATTTGTTTATGTATAAGTACCTATACAGAGTCATTGTATAAACTATTATTAATACGAATATGACTATAAAACGCAAAATGTATTTAGTTTTTGAGGAAAACATAACTAGAGTGTCCATACTTAAATGTGTATTCCTCCCGCGTATAGAATTCCATATTGTTAGTTATGAGTCATGACACTCAAATAATAAATTGTCAAATTTCCAACCAGCAGAATAGAAATAATATAAACATTTTTACTACCTAGCTAAAGTACAATCATAGAAAAGCCTACAAAAGAAGTATTTCTTTCTTCTGCATACAATAATAATAAAAATGAAAAGTATGATACAATTTAAGTGTTTCAGTGTTAAACAACTATACTTTCAAATGTATGCCAAGTTCTTAAGGAAAAAAATACTCTTAAGTTTAATATAATGGGTTCAAAGTGAGATACACCATATTTTTTTAAGTATCTAGGTAATGATAAATAAATGGAAAGAACAAAGTGCTTTCATAGTGGGACTTTATTAAATAATAAATAGTCCCATCAAAGAATTAAATATTTCATAATAATTTATTTGGCTTATAAAATATAATTATACTTTGATTATTTTTAACATTTATTAATTAATTTATCTCCAAATGTACTTTAATTTTTCTTTCATCAAAATATTTAATTTATATCACAAAATTAATAATAACTCTATGTATACAATTGTTATTTAAATATTAAAACAAAATATATTTTGATAGGTCCTATATTGCATTATGGCTATATTACAGGATTTAATATAAAACATAATATAACGAACTATTTTAAAATATTTATTATAAAAATATATTATATGTATGATAATCCATTTAAAATAAATTTAATCATGGAGGGATGGAAAGTAGAATGTATAATGATGATCCTAAGGTCACTCATACAATCAAAATAAAAATAAAAATCTTTGACTATTATTTTAAATAATTATTTATTTAAATTGACTGATGATAAAATTTAAAATTATATATAATGAGGAAATATTGTTATCTGTTTTAGTTTAATACAAGTTCTATAGGACAGGGGCGCCATTTGGGGGGATGCTGGGTGTACCTTGGCACCCCTATTTGTTTTCTGTCTCTAATTGGCCTGGTTTAAAATTTACAATTACGCCTATAGGTGATGGCCTATGCCTAAAAATTAAAATATATTATTTGTTATGAATACTTTAATACATATAAAATATAAATATATAATAAATTATTATTGTGTATGGAGGTAAATTAGGTAAAGCATATTATTATTTGTAGATGCGTATTATTGGTATGCATGATGACTTTTTTCGTTGGTAGGTATAATAAAAAATAGTTTTTAGCTACGAATCGGCGTCTCGCAAAAGATATAGTAGATATGTATTCACTAATATAAAGAAAAATTGGCCTGCTTAAATTTTGGCACCCCTATTAAAAAACTCAAATGGCGCCACTGCTATAGGAATAATATAAAAGAACAAAATCAAACATTAGACAAGGGTTTTTTTAATTTAAAAAATGTGTTAATTAATTTTAATCTACTGGGAAAGAACATCATCATTGGTACTATACTATACAGGAAACGTGAACTGGCACCTAATATGTTTCATCATAATATGTTGAACAAAATGTCAGCCCCGTTAGAACGATGAATATTAAATAAAAATCGTAAATCTACCAATTAAAATATATTTAATTTACTTATCATGGCCTAACCTAACCAAAATTACAAACCATAATCTTCTAGCAAGACTTTCAAGGCTTTTCATAATATACCACTGAAATGTATATTTGGTATCCAAACAAAAATATCTTCGGTGCAGCTTGTGCTGTTAAGGAATTTATTGAACATTAAAATAAACGATTAAACAAGCCCGAGCAAGTTATCAACAATAAAGAGAAATAACTTTTAAACTTTATTTAAATAATAGTTAAGCATAAACCGTGTTATAACTTACTATAATATTATGTGAATTATGAATTCATTAAAAAAAAAAAAAAACTTTATTAAATATATTACATTTTTTTTAGCTTTATTAAATAACAAAACTAGTTACTAGAGATGAAATGTAATATTTATAAAAAGTAAAGTAAAATCTCGTACACAATATAGGTACATAAAAATAAAATGATTTCGCTTTCTTTAATTGTCTGGAAAAATTTATATCATGATATAGTTACCATGATATGTTTCTAGAGAAATAATATTTCTGTAATAAATTGAGCAATTGAGCAATTATGTGATTTTTGTTCAATATTAACTATCAAATAGTTATGACTTGGATATAATTTCTTATTACAACTAATATTTCTATAGTTTCCACAGTACTAATATATATAAATATAGGTAGTATCGTATATTTTATATGCTATGACCAATGACCATATTTAAACTGGTATTGAGTATAATGCATCTTTAGCTGTACGATTTAAATATTATAGCAAACAAATCATTGGTAACAAAATAAGTAGGTACATTCCTATTTTAGAATAAATTAAAATCAATAGTTTAATAATAAAAATGTACACACATCTCTCATAAAAAAATGATTTTAAGTTAAGGTGTAATATGCCTAATGTATTTATTCCTCCTAGAAAGGTACTACATTTAAATTATTGGACCAATGATAGAACGCAGTTAACGTCGGTATTGTATTAAACGTGTTTACTGTTCAACATTTTCATTGGAAGACACTTCCATAATTTTGTAATTGACATGGGGATTTGGGGATTGACAGCATTTTTAAGGTCACTTTACAATGAACTTTTGACCCATTTAATAAGGTTTATGACTAGTATTTCAGTTTAAACTATACCATTAGTGAACATTAGCAATGTTCGATTTAATGTTATATTTATGATTATGTATATTATTAGAATTCCGAGGTTTTGTTTTCCGCTCGGAGACATCACATTATCTGAATTGATTTTTTGAAAACGAATGTTGTTAGTTATAATCAATATTTTTATTGAAGTTATTATTTGTTACGACTTACATTGTTGTCCTACAACAGTAGTAGGTAAGCACATTGACAGATTGTATACACTTAGATAGATTGAATGTAAATTCCCTTGTGGATGGCTAAACTTTATGAATTTGAACAACAATTATTCGTAATTAACATCTGTAAATATTGTTAAGACAAGACAAGAGATTGTCTAATGCATTTAGGTGTGCCATGTAATATGCTATGTATGTTTGAATAAACATATGTATAAAATGTATAAGCATATAGTTAATAGGGATTTAAAATATTATAGTGTAATAGTATTGACATATATTAACATTTTTGAAACCTACAATTCAAATTGATAATTTGTACCGAAAGTTCAGTAAATTTAAATTAGCTGTTCGTAAGATTTAAAAGAAAGTATGAAATTTATCTTTTACACTGAAATGAAATCAAATTCATAAAATCGTAATATTTACATGCTTAAATGACGTATAATTTCTGCTTATTTTAAATATTAATTCTACAATAATGCTTATATTGGAATTGTATTAATAAAATACCAATTTATCCAGTTTTTAAAATTATTTAAATGACATAATGCATCATAATATATTAAAAAAAAACATTTCTACTAGGATTACCTACTTCTAACAAAATACGTGGTATATAAATAGGGAAATCCATTTTCTCGAAATGTATGCAGTAGCAAGCTATCTACATTATACATATTATAGTACTTACCGTTTTTCCCCAAGGATGCATACTGTATTTCTTTTCCAACATTGTACCATTTTATTGGTAGGCTACAAAATAACAATATTTGTAAACTATATTTTGAAACCCGTCGTAAGACATTTGTAGATGTTGTTATTTCTTTTGATTTTTGTAAAAAATAATATGCAATTGTAATCTTAAAAGACAGTAAAAAAAACCTGATTTGCATAACTTATAATTTAGTATAAGCAAATAGATATCTTATGAAGGTAATTCAAAGACACTAGTACTTGTCAAGAATAGTATTAGAAAAGTTTCTTATTTTTATTTAGAAAAAATATATAAATAAATTTAAATATGATATGAATTTTTAATCTGAGAACATTTGGGACTGACTTTGGTTAGAAATGTAACGATAATGATACATCCTTCAGTAAACAAATAAGGATTAATTTTATTCAAACAATACATTAATAATCTATTATGATAATTTTATTATTAATAAGTTATCACCGGTAGGTATAAAACTCACAAGGTTGTGACAATCATAATACTCGAAGCCGTGTTTCTCATTTTAAAAACCTTTGAAAGCATTGAAATTACATTTTATAATAATTTTTTTTTTTTAAACGTAACACTGCAAAGATAAATAATATGGCTCTTTTAAGGATTATTGCCAGAGATTTGTAATCATAATACTATGGAGATTGATACATCACTATACGTTTATACATATCTAACGAGTTGTCATCAGATACAAATACAAATTACCCTACTGGTGATTGACTATGAATGAGCCAGTGCATAGTAATGATTTTATAGTGGAGTTGGGTACAACTAAATTCCATTTTACCATAACAATCGCCGGTCCACAGTTTGTAGTTTATAACTTAGTACAAATATATTATTACTAAGGGGGTGATCACATTATACATAATATTATACTAATAGATATTAGATTAAAACATATTTAATAAGTTAAAACTATGACTTATATTTGTGTATAATAAATAAATTATAATAATTACGTATTATAGGTAATACACACAACACATGGATCTTGTACCATAATACACAAACCTACAATAAATTTAAAAAAATGATAATCTAATATAAATATAATGTTATTATAATATAATATGATGTATCTTTAAATATTAGCAAATGAGAAATTCTGTATAATATCGGTCGATATTTAAAATATAAAATTTTTTAGATTTCTTTAATAACTTATATACCTATAGACTAAAAGTGGGATACAAACCTACAGGTATCATGTAACATATTGGAGAAATGTAAGCAAGTGTAGTCTTATACTTTAAACTGAGTTCGGTAAAATTGTTGGAAATATGGGAACCACTGATCTATATAATTTTGTTTATGGATAATGTGTTAAAATCCATGGCGTTTTTATAACATGTCCACCTGGTTAGGATAAAATGCGTAAATTCCGCCCCCTCCCCCATATTAAATTGATACAACTTTTCATCAAATATAATACGATTCAACACGTTTTTGTTAAAAATATTAATTTTATTTAAAAATGATGGAAGAGTATTTTAAAATAAATTATCGTGTTTGAAACACTTGTTGATTTAGCTGATTATTTTCCGTCTCTCGAGCAAAACGCAGCGTTTTGAAAGCTTACAAAACAAACAATATTTAACTGGTGATGTATCATAATTTCGAAAGCGATATAAAGCAGAAAAATATTTTCCTATAGCTTTTTGTGTGATCACTTAGCGCATAACTATATACTGTAATTTTAATGTTTTAATCATATGTATGTGACTGAATCATTCGCATAAATGTTCAAATAATGACAAAAATCATCAAAATGACGAAAATTGTCAATTTATTTGGTAGTTAAAAATTTTAAATAAAATTCCATTTTTATAGCTTGAGATTAAAAATTTAAAACCTGATTTCTCATACTATAAACAAAAAAAAAATCCAAAATTTTATTTACAGTTTTTTTTTCAAATGTATTTAAATTCAAATTTGGACAACATTTAATATTTAAACAAAAAATAATGACCTACGTAATTTTTTTGGTGATAATTTAAAAATACTATTTTTGTGGGTACTTAAATTTTTTAAAGTTTACCAAAATAATTGTGTTCGGAAAAATGTAATGCAACCTACTGTTTTACTTATAGTTAAATAAATTAGTATTAACACAATAGTAATATTATCATTTATCAAAAAATATTCCTTTAGTAATAATTTATAATATTATAACTATATTATACGCTGACAGATCGTCTTCGCTCAGTATCGTTTTTTTTATAGGTAATAGTTTTATATTATTGTGTTCAAATTTAATATACCACTACAGTGACCCACATGATACCTAATGTACATCAGAGCGGTACACTACACTACCCAAAAGATCTCCTATCATATCTTTTGTACGGCGTAATGAATAGGCAATATAGGTACATTAATGCCCTAGAAAAAATACATTTAAAATAATGATAGTACATTTATATTACCTTCTAGATATCCAACAATATGCTCAATATGACAATATTGAAGTATAGAGAGTAATATTTAATACTTTACTTTATAATATTGTAGAATATAGTTGTTTGGTGTTATGAAATCAACTATGGATTTTATACTTTAGATCATATGATTATAAGAAGTTATGCAAAATACCTATATAAAATTTCATGTAATTGTTATAGGTATATGACAGTGTTTGGAAAGAACGTCGTTCATGAACGCACGTTCACGCGTTCACGTTCATATGTAGTGAACGATACGTGAACGTCACTCGTTTTTTGCTAATAGAACGTGAACGTGAACGACGTTTATATTTTTAATGAATTTGATCAATTTTAAGACGTTCAATTTATTTACCATTTAATAAATATTATATTATGTATAAAATAATTAATTATATTATAATAATAATATTTTCATTTTTCCCATTATAATTCCTACAATATTTGTTTAATTGCAAAATATATAAATTAAATACGTGAAATTCCAGTGTCCCGGCTAGAAATACAACAATAATGTTATGATTTCCATGAATTTGTAATAAACCTAATCGGTTTATCATGAATAGGTAAAGTGTATATCTATTATGGTATAATAGATATACGTTTATGGGTTTTTAATTTTTATATTGACTGCAGGCTAACGATTCATAAAAAAAAAAAATTAAATGAACGCGACCCAATGAACGCGTTCGTTTTTTAAAAGAACGTGAACGTGAACGCGTTCGTTTAAAAAAACACGAACGTGAACTTGAACGAGTTCCTTTTTTAACGACTGAACGTGAACGTGAACGAGTTCATTTTTTTAGTGAACGTTCCGAACACTGGTATATGACTATGAAGTATTGACAAATTTTGTCCAGTAGTTCACATATTTCGTATCTTAACCTGTCTTTATTATTAAGAATATATACCATAAAAGAAGGCATTGGAGAATCATAATTATACATAACATTAGATAATAAGAAAATTCTTCAAATGAGTTTATTTAATTTATTGCTAATGTCATCATAAATTAGGTTTATGAATGACACATTTAGAGTGGTGAATTGGATTGTAAGTGAAGCTTACCATTTTTAAAGTTTATAACTTTTGATATTATATACCTTTCATTATATTTAAGCTCTTTAAAATGTTTAAAGGAAATATAAGCTAAAATTATTTTGATATTTAAAAATTGGTGATATAGAAATATTGAATGGAATATAGAAATAGAAAATAGAAAATAATATGTTATAATTGATTACATTTATTTTACCATCAATATTACCGTGCGTGAGCATGTCAAGGATATTTTTTAAACTCAATTAAATTAGTTTATTATTTTTTTTTTTTTGAACAATAGAAACGTTGAATAAACTTTATGAGTTTAAATGGCATCAACTTATCGACAATTAAAAAGTAAATTTAATTTTAAAAAAAATCTAAGTTATACAGAAAATAAATAACTGATATATTGTTTATTGTGTTATAGACAAACAATTATAATTGACTACCTAAATTATGAATAATAACAATTAATAACAAATTCTGGTATTTATATTTTATTTCCACTTCATTTAAAGTATATAAACCGCTATCTACACGGAAAAATTATTGTTTGGAGAACTATTGTAGAAACATCGCAACCCACCACTAGATGTCACTACAAATTTATTTACTTTTGTGATCAATAAAGGTCACACTCCTACGTAGCTAATTTAAACTGTCAATAATTTCAAGAATATTGTTTTAATTTCACCAAACTACATTTTAATTTTTAAATGAATATAAAATCGTATTAATTACGATATTAAAATTGTATTACATACTACAACATATCCCAATAATAGTAAGTTGATAGACATGATAATATATTAATTTATCACTGTCGCAGATCCGCAGATGCACCAAAAATAAAGTATTGCATACAATTTTTGTTTAAACTATTTCAGTATTAATTTATAACTTAAGTCTATATTATAATCAAAATCAGACCAAAAATAATATACCTCATAAATCAAAATTATATTTTAAAAGTTAATTGAGTAATGAAAATTATTGAAAAATAAGCAAAATTTAAATATTTTCTTATGAAATCTAACTACCTATGTACCATAGTCTATATAATATTCAAAATTATAAACGGAGTAACTGATAAATTAATCATCAAACAGCGTAGTTGAATTTTATAAATCACAATATCTGAAATACAAATATAGGTATGAGAAAAAATGATACAAACGAATTATTTATTTAGTTAATTTTCAGTTGTTATTTATAAGGTAATTATTAAATTGAACTATACATATTTTATTAAACCAAAATATTATTATTTTAATAATTACTGTTGAATATTTTTTCCATGAAAAATTAAATTATTTTTAATACTTCTAAATGGGTCTCGGTGTTGTTGCTCATCTGACACACATTTTATTATGATCAAAGTTTATAAATTAGAATAAATTATGAGTGTAATTAAATGGGATTATACTATTAATAGGTAATAATATAATAATATTATATGGCTACCTAGGTAAGTATCAAATATAAAAACTAATCATGTAATATACAAATAAATAATTAATATTTTTCTTAAAATAAACTGAGACTTTTTAGCCGCGAAGGCCGAATAACCCTAATGAATGATAATTTTTGTTGTTGTAAGACTTTGAAATTGTAATTTTCATCAATTAACTTGTAGTATCGTTCATCAGTCATAAACTACCTACCTACCTAATTTTCTTTTCTAAATTTGAGTGAATTATTTTCAATTCAGGATTTAACTTTACATTGCGTAATAACGTTAGTTATACACACTTTAGACTAGCCCCTTAAGGCAAATAACGAATGAAACACGTACTCATGGACTTCGTGCAACATTATTAGTTCATTATGATCATTATGGTCTATGGATATCACTGACAATCATTAAATAGAGAAAACCATTCATCTGGCTTAATGATGATCATTTTATAATTATTCATGGGAAATCTGAGAATATTTATGATATTATTAATTATTAGGTAGGTAACCACATTGTTTATCTTTTATATAATTACTAAAAATTATAATAATAATATTATACAATTAGATAATCTATATAATTTATTATACTCTCGTATTTCTGTTAAAATATTAATCATTCACAATTAAACTATACAAAATTAAACAGGTATAACTCGTGTTTCAAAAATTTTCTTTGAAACCGCTTTCCTTCACTTGTTGTAAATTTATCTTCCAACGCTGTCCCGTGCAATCCTTTTAGACATTTAAAGCGTTAATGGTGTAGCGATTTACTGCAAGGCTAACATTGTAATTTATAATAAAAGTGCCTTCATAACATATAACTTTCCCAGGTTTAAAGTGCCACCATTAGATGGTTTATTTATTCAAGATAATCCACGTTAAATAATTGTTCGGTAGATATTATATCACATATGTGATAAGTACATTGCCATGTGTATTCTGAATCAGTATGCTCAGCGATTATGAGCTGTGTAGGTGTTATTAAGTATAGGGATGCCATAATTGTTTAAATTAAAATAGACAGCAACAAATTATAAAATAAATACTATAATATATTTACATTATAATGGAACAAATTATGACAATTAATTTTGATGGTTGGTGTTTATGAAATATGAATACTACACTAAAAAACAACCTTTTTCAGTTTATAAATACAAAGATCAGTTTTTTTTAAACAAATAATTATTAACTTGAAAAAAAATAACTAATCAGGAAAAGAACTGATACAAAATATTTATTCATACCTATAGAAATCAAATCATTTTAACCAATAACGTTATTTTATTGATTTTACCGTTTAAGTAAGTGTGAATATTTAGAAGATAATTCCTAATCAACAACATATTTTTAAATGCATAATTTTTCATTATGCCTAGACAATGCTCGTTTTCAAATTATTAATGCTTCATGTTTGTTTTGTATCCGTATTTTTTAACCTTCATAAAGTGTTTAGTTGTATTAAATATATAAACACGATAAAAACTTAATTGGCCATTAAAATGATACTCAAGACTACAAACTTAATTAAAACATATTACAAAAGGTTTCGCTGAACTCGTTGAAGTATCAATCTTAAGTTCAAATATACTGCAGAATATTGATAGCATTTAAAATTCAGTTAAATCAATTTTTAACAAATTCTTCTTAGTAATAAATATGTAAGAATATATATTTAGAACATGTTTTTATAATCTCATTGAACGCTTTATCTTGACCATTAGCATTACACTTATGTGTTTACATTTTTATAGTTGGTATCAATTCAATTTGTATGTAAAATTTAATAATACAATTAATAATAATAGATTATAGGTAATAAGATTATATTCAAAATTAAATAAATTGGATTGTCTTTATAAATATAGCATATATTTATAATAAATAAAGTGTTAATATTCAAATCGATAACATAGTAATAATAATATTAATGTGGTAATAAAAGTAATCAAAATAGTTATTGCAACAATAACTGTTACAACTTATAATGGTTATAATGATATCATAGTTATTCCTAAAGTTTATTGCATAGACAGTTAGAATACAAGGTATAGGTATAATACGTGACTATAAACTGATCAAATTGGTATTTTCCAATTCCGGTGTTGGAACCTACATTTTCTGCAACTATGCGGCTTTTTCATCATTTTGTGTCACCACTCAACTCACTTCACCTTTTTACCTATATTACTATACTGATTATTTCTATCCCTGTAAAGATTTAGAAAACATATTTTTATTTTGAATCTTTTTAATTTATTTACATTCCATATATTCAAACCAAGTTCAAATAATTGACTTAAATGATTTACTTTTTATTAGACATTAATTATTATTGCAATATTCTTTATAAAAATAATTTATTAGTTTAATTTGTATGTAATTGTTAAATATTATTTATTTATTTTAATATATTTTAACAAAAGTTACTAAACAATTCTTTTAATAATAATATTACAATCTAAACAAATTATGTTCTTATATTTGTTTTTATTTTCCTGGTTATTTTAAAAATTAGTGAAAATGTCTACTTTTGACCATCCAAAGTACAAATCAGATCCAATTCGTTACCTCAAAGATGCTGGTGGAACACTTTTTGTATTGGCCAAAAAAAATTTCTTCAAACACTTATATCTTGAAATTTAATATATTTAATTTGAAATATTTAAAAATAAAATTTATGTACCTACACAAAACTTATTTAAATAAAAGAGTTATAAGTTTTAAATTAATAATGATTTATTTTTTGTTTGTAATGAAAATTGTATTATGTGAGAGATAAAATATACCTACAAAACTTTTTTTTTATAGTAGAGAGATTAATACAATTATGTTTACTAAAGAGAACAATATATTTTAAACAAATAAATATATTTTATAAGGTCACGGTTTCTAATATGTACCTAATACCTATCTTATTTTCTCATTTTTAGTTCAGATTATAATATTAATCATGAAATCATAGAATAGAATAATTTACCAAATAGTCAAACTTTATAATGAATAAAATAAATCGGTATTGTAATAACATAATGAGCAAAAATATGCAGTTGAATGTTGAGACTTTGAGGATACTACTATATATCCAAAATATATCTCTCCATTTGATGTAAGCAAAACCTTTCTAGAAAAAAAAAACTATATATTTTCTCCACTGCACAAAAAAATTGAACCATGTACGTGTTTTGGCAGGACGTTATTTTAATGTAACGAACACAGCGCAAAAAAATTCTATTATGTCAGAATACGGCTTTTAGTGTCACGCAAAATTAGTTATCTAAAAAAACACAATTTATTTATATAATAATGTTTTGTTGCAATTACTTGTAAAATCCAAAAAAACTATGCGAAATCCTTAAGAAAATAATCGATATAACTTAATCTTTAAATAAAAATGAAGGACCAAAAATGTTTGTCTGGACATTGATTCAAAGCGTTTGCGCCGATTTGGCTAATATTTGTTTATTTATTTATTCATAATTGTCAGGGCGAGGTTTGTATGAAAGACTATTTTAAGATAATCCACTGGAAAAGTAGGAAACCTGGATGAATGTGAAATACAATAGTGGTAGCATCTGTCCAGCAAAAAAATAAATTAAATAATTAGATATATTTATGTTTATTATGAGGTTGCTATTGCGGTTACAAAAAATAAAACAGTTATTATGATTGAACATAATTTTAGACCTGCGCCATAATGTGGTCAAAACCATATAACTTAGTAAAATGGTATTCTTAACGCTAATTGTTCGACCGTTGTCCCCGGAAACCTTACACATGGACATCATAAACACCGTGGCACTCAACGTGTTAATAAAACATTTGTAATTACGTACGCACTTTGTGGGGTTTGCCTACCTGTAAATAAACTGCTCATAGAATCACAAGCGTGTCTCATGGGCAACGCCGGACGGAATGGCTATAATATAATAAAATCGAACGTGTCCTCTCTGACACAATAATGATAAACATAGGTCCTAAACAATGAAAGATTGGGGCTTGCAATTCTCTTGGTGCCTTGGTACCATCGTGTAAGTATGCACTAAGGAAGCATTATCCAAAATTTGCAATTTAAAGTGGTGCTTGCACAAGTATTTTGAGATTCAAAATTCAAGATGAATATTGTTGAGTTTTAACACTATTACACCAAATATTAAATAACGAATTGAACAAAGTTTGAGTTATATAAAGTTGGCATTCTTAAAACGGGCAACGAAGTCCATGGGATCAGCTAGTAGTTAATAGTTAATAATAATAAATCGATAGAATTATAGTTATTGTTTGGTTGCCATGACTCATGGCAACTACAAATTACGGTCAGAAAAAATGTTGTATCCAGCCCAAAAACATAGATTATATATTTATACATAACCTTTTTTCTGGAATTTTCCTAAACATAATATTTTATACAATGCGATTGAGTATAATTGAACTAGCATAATGTATTATATTACATATTTTGTTTTTAAAGATGTGATTATATGTATTTTTAATATTTTTTTATTGGGGTATGAACACTAGGGTGCCATTTAAATTTTTTTTTTATTTTTACATTTCTTACCTTACTATCAGGTTCTATTTACCATAAAAACTATTTCGATGAAGTTTTAGAATTCTGAATCAAATTTACTGGTCGCTCAATGCATTTAAAAATATATGAATAGTAATAAATATATAAATATTGAAAATTAATAATTTATTATTTTCCGTCAACTCTATACATAAATGTGAATACTTTTAATACTTTTGCATTATGTCAGATACAAAATAGTTATAAAATTAATAATATAAACAAAAAATATAAGGCATTTAGAGATTTTGAAGTGTTTTTTTGTTTGGGTCAGGATACTGTTGACGATGTTTTTCAACGACTTGCAGTAAAAACTGTTTTTGTTCCTCTTGATTGGTCAGAACTGAATTAAAAGATGAAATTAAAGACACTCCTCGCTCTGCTATGTCATTCACAACTTTTAATGAACCCCTGTTTTCTTTCCACTTAGATATTCTTTATTATTTTCCCATGTGCTTGGATCAGTTCGTAAAAAGTTTGTTTTAATATTTAATGCATTAAATAAATGTATGGTTTGATTTGTCACTAAATCTGATAACTTCTTATCAGCCAGTTCTACTGCTCGTATTTTTAATTTTTTTGCTTTACCTTCATCGCTCCCTAAATTTGACAAAGCTGATACCATGCTCAATTTATTTTCATATGAAACATTGTTATCAAAAAAAGATAGACCTACTAATGTTGGGCTCAAGTACCACAAATGACGAGAAAAACATTCTAAAGCTATTTTAGCGATTGTCTTATTCTCATAAGCTTTTAAATCATTTATAAAGTTTAAATCATTTTTGGGGGCACTAGCAGCATTAGGCGATGTAAACCAATATTTAACATACACTTTGACAATAAAAACATTGAATGTTTTTAATCCATCGAGAACTTCGGGTTTTAATTCAAACTGTGATCGAAACATATAAATTTTCAAACAGTAAATGATTTTAGACATCCACCTTGCTCTATGGAATGCTCCGGGTGCTTGTATTGTAACCTTTTCACTTATATTTTCTCCAAGAAAAATCAAACTTAAATGTAGTAATTCTTTGTAATCATCTCTTGGCTGATAAACTGATAATTGCTTTCGAATAAAATTGATTATATCATTTTTTACTGGTATTATATTATAAGAAATAGAGTCGTCCGACATTGCACTTTCAAACCCTTGTTTATTTATATTTTTCCAGAATTTTGAAAATGTTTTAAAAAGTAATAAGTCAGGGCCAGATTGATGTTCAATTGGAAGAGAATTAAATACTTTGCTGATTATTATTTTAAATATATGATGTTTAAAAGCTAGACCTAAGAGATTTCTAAGTTGTTATTTATGAATATTTTGTGAAAGTTGTATTCATTTTATTTACCTTTTTTTCTTGAAATAATTAAAATATTTTTTAACTTTTGGCCTCATCTCCAAGTACCAATTACAACCAATTATCTACTAGAGACCCCTTCAATAATTGTTTTTCAAATTGTATTTATTCATAAATTAGTAAATTAGCTTGTATATATATTTTGTTAGCTATAGGAACTATGCCTATTTGCTCAGGGCCCCCTAAATATTTTCAAATTTTTATAAATTATGTTATTAGGTGTTAGTTGATATTTCTAGCTAACTCTCATTCCCTTCCACTCAGATGTTTAACCATATTTACGCCTATGTTATGAATCCTCCATATTATCTGAAAGGAAAATAGTGCCATGACTAATTACAATAAAATTTCACAAACGAAAGCGTAAGTTGTGACTTTTTTTAAGAGCAAGACTACGTCATATGTTAAAATTGAAAATCAACCAAAATCTATGCTTGTTAAAAAAATTTAAAAAAATACATTTTTAGATTAAAATAAATTAAAAATATAAATTTTCAAAGACAATTTCTGCTTTTAATGGTATTTTAAAAACACAATAGTTTTTATAATATGAAAAAACATCAATATACCTAGGTAGCAAACATCTTTAAAATATAATAGACACTCCACATTGCAATGTGTAATATTATTATTGTCAAAACCTATATATTATAATAAATAAACAAATATTCAATTTATTTTAATTTAAAGTAAATAACAGTTAATGCAGATAATATATTCGAGAAGTTACGAACGTTACCAAGTATACGAATAATATCTTCTATACTTAAAATAAATTTAAAATTTAAAATAAGTGTATAACATCATATATTCTCCTTCGATATATAGTTGATTCTTTGTCAATGCATAAATCTGTATTGCTATATTTTATCGAGGGTATACCGTTTCTATTATACTGAGTGACAATGAGAATATCAATAATAATATACTTATGTACCGTAATATAATTATATAGGTGGTCATTATACTTACATACAATTTCAATTAACTATTCCATTAAAGGATCAATTCAACCGTGATATGTTTATTTATACGAGACTTAAGTAATTTATTCATTGCTGTGTTTTCTTTTAACGTAGACGGATACTGATACATATTCATGAATTTAAATACATCTGCGTAAATTTATGATTTGTTTTTCGTTATCCACGTAATGATTATAAAATAAACATTTTTCCTATTTATTTTTTGATTTATTAAATCCGTGTTAGGAAACCATAACATTAATTTTACTAAAAGCATACGAATTATATTATAAATGTTATCTGCCAATAATATGAAATCTAAAAATATGTTATAGTACGCAAACGTAAGTTTACTCTACACTTTTTTATGAAAATAATAACGTAAATTAAATAATGGGACCGTAATACCGTATATTTAAATTTTAGTTAAAATATAAATTACATTTTTATTCTAAGTTTTTTAAAAATATGTTGCAGTCGAAACCCATCATAGGACATATTATTCAATGTGTTTGATACATCTATATTTTTTATTATTGAGACTAGTCATTTTGCTTGTGTTACTCCCAACTACCCGACTACCCCATTCACTCTTTGACCCGATTACTTGTTCATCACTGAATTATAGTGGTTAACTATTCATGTCAGCGAAGTTGATTAATCGAAGTCAGACAAAACGTTTGTTTATTGATGACGAAGCCCCAGAGAGAGTTAGTTTCTCTCTTTGGGCAAAATGCAATATACGTATATATACATGAAACGAAAAAAAAAATAACCATTTGTTTGGAAACTTTACCGAGCTTCGCCACCGCTTCCGTCAATGCACAAAAGCCCACAATGGGTCCGTGATTGACGACCCAGTTTTCTGAGGTGGTCCGTCACAGGTTTTGACCGTTTCATTTATCAAACCGTCGGATGTAGTAGTCTGGTTGTACGTATACAATCCTACCGGAAACCGACATATTGGCGGGTTTTCAAAAAAAAAAAAACGATATTTTACTGTACCTTAGAATTATTGGAAAGCCTATTAAAACAAATCTTCCATAACACGAGACAATACTATTTTTGCTTAATTGTTCAATATTTTTTTTCTACCAATGGTTATAAAAACGTTATGTTAAATAGAATAGACATCTATAGCAAACAAATCAGTCTTTCAAAATCAATGTTTGATAGTACATGGCTTTTAACTAAAATATCGCAACGTTGATTCGTCACCTTATTACTTATTTAAATTAATTAAAAAATTATAACATATTATTGTACATACATCTTCAAACTGTAGATCTGTTTCTAAGAATATATATAATATTGTATTTTTTTTAGCTATTATTTTTAGTAAATCAGTCATGTTGACGTATTTATAAAATATTTTTTAATCCATCGTCTAAGTAAAAATTATTGTTGATCGATCATCAACAAAAATAAAAAAGTCACCTTGGAATATAGAGCGTACATTATACAAAACTAATATTTATAAATTAATTAAAGTTTGGAACCAAAAATGGTATCATAACAAAGCCTAGTTAAGGACATAAATAATGATAATTTAAAAATTTAAATAAGAACTATACATGTTGTCTACTGTGTTTTCCCAAATTCTCTAAAAGCTTGATGTAAGAAAATTGAAAATAAGTTGGCTAATCCCTTACACATAATGATGTTTTATTTTTATTAACTGAACATTTATGAACAATCAAAATTCAAGAAATTTAATATCTAAATTTTTAATTATAGGTAGATAATACACAGATAACATGATGAATTATACAAATATCATTAAAATACAAATGTATTCATACATTAAATGTACGTTATACACAATATAATATTAGAGTAATATTGTTTAAAAAAAAGTTGTAACTTAACCTAAACGGATGCTATGTGTTAGAAATTATTATAGTTTTATTAAATATTAAACTAGGTAATATTAAAATTAATTAGTTATAAAATAACTATTTTAATTTTGATTTATAATTTCTTCAACTAAAATAACTGTTTATAAGTATTATGTTATACATCGTCTATAAAAAAAAAACAATTTAACAAATTTACTTATCTCATCACAGCTGAAATAGCCCACTAACTGCTAAATACTACATTAATTCACCTAACCCACATTTTAAACTCTATTCTGAGTCTTTCATATTTTCCTATTCAATAGAAATTATCACTTATTATCTAAATTCTTAAACCTGATATTCCGTCATCATATCGCTGAATAAGCCCGCTACCAGTTACACAGTTGCAAAACGGTGTGAAAAAATTATGTAAAAAGAATATCCAAAATTATCAATGACAAACAAATCATTCCCTATACGCAATTTAACTTCCAAAATAAACATTCCACTATCCAGTAAATACACCGCCTAACTGATTTAATTAGAATACTTCTTAGAAAATAAGTCATACTTGATGTTGCCCGAGCCTTTGACAGAGTTTGGCACCCTAATCTACTACATAAGCTAAAAATAATTCTACCTCTACCCTACTACTTATTTTTTAAATCATATCTTGAAAACAGTTTCTTTGCCATAAAAGTTGATTTAAAAATTTAAAATTTGGCCACAATTCTAGCTTGTGTTCCCCAAGGTGCCACATCTCCCCTCATACTATTTAACATATTCACAGCTGATCAACCAACCACTTCTCATACTTCTGTAGTCAACTTCGTCGAAAACAAAGTCATATGACACTTCAGGAAAATTTCACACTTTGCCAGCCAACTCTTACATATCCATTTAAATCTACTAGCAGACTGATACTTCAAATGGATAATACAAATAAATAATGAAAAATCTTCCCGCTTCACCTTCACTCTCAAAAAAACCTTCTAATGTCAAATATTTGTGTCTGACACTAGACAAAAGACTTACCTGAGCCGCACGTATTAAGCAAAAACGACTCATACTAAATTCCAGACCTAAAATTAACCTAAATACAAAGCTACTACTATACAAAACCCTCTTCAAGCAAATTTGATTTACGGCAGGGGTCTCCAACCTTTTTTTACGGCGGGACAAATTTGAAATACATTTTGGCATCGCGGGTCAACATTTTTAGAGGAATTGATATGTTATGAAATTGAAGAATAGATAAGACTATAAGATTTATTTCAAAAAATGAAGGTTCATTAATATAATTTTTTTATTTTATAATTCAAAATTTGTTTTATTATGATACGAGTAAGTTCCTTGGTGGGGCGTTTGGAACTGCTTTTTTTAAAATGTCTTGATAGTTTGCATCAAACTTAGTGGTTCCAATTAGCAGTGTCGTTGTAAATCATCGTCACTTAAGTTAGAATAATACTATAATAAGTTGTTATGAATAACACCAAAAAAAAAAAAAAATTAATTCAATAAAAAATAAAATATTAAAAACGATGAAAACTAATATATTATTTTTAAAACATTAGTTAGCTTGGCTGGCCGTAGGTTGGAGACCCCTGGTTTATGGAATCCAACTGTGAGGAGCATCAAAAAAATCCAATATTTATAAAATTCAATCATTCCAATCGATCTCACTACGAATTACAAGTGCTCCTCAGTATATTTTAAACCACACCTTACATTCAGACTTAAAAATTCATTATGTTCAAGACGAAGCCAAAAACTCCTATAAACTTTTCCGTACCCGTCTGTAACCACATTAACCCTCTAATCCTTGCTCTAAACTCTGAATCCATTCCAGGAAATCCACCTAGAAGGTAAAGCGAAGTTGGAACCGAGACCTGAAATAACACTAACTCTTTCTAGCCTGTAAGTGTTACCACTGGGTGGTTACATCATCATGCCAACCACGCCAATATATATACAAATCCTCAAACATGCTTATTGTGAAATGTATTTATAGATTGTATGTATTAAAACAGGAATCAGAATATATTTATTATAGTTGAATAATTTACATTATTACAATTTATGTATATTAAATTGTTACACATTACATTACAACTATTCATTAATCTAATATATTAGGTATATTATTTTTTAAATAAATGTTTTGACAAAACTATGTGTCTTCAATACTCGAAATCCAAGTACTTTGCTTAAGAACACAAATTAATTTCATAATGGTACTTCACTAAAATAATGTATTAAGATATATCTTAAACTTTTGAAGTATGTCCTCTCGATAGTAAATATTTTAAATATATGCAGATTAACGTAAATACATAAAAGTTTAGTTTTGACGTTAATATATTGCATACCTCAAATTAACACATTTAGAAACTAAATTTTCATTTGAATCAGTTGTTTTGTTTCTCAAAGATAATACATTGTTTACTTTCAGTTACAATTACAGTGCAATATGAAAGTTTTTGTGTACATTATGTTAAAATTAAACTAGGTACTCAAAGGTTATTCACATAGATTATAAATTAAAACTAAACCTGATTAACAAATTCATAATGAAAAACGTCAATCGTTTTATTATTAAATAATAAATTGAAATAGCATTTAAACTCGAATACGCATGTAGGTTCGTTTGTGTTTAATATTATATTTAACTATATTATTTAAATTAAAATCTATGGTTTAAAAATGTTATCAATAATCATCATACTGCACATATAGTTGAGTCTATTTATATGTAATGAAAATTATATTATATACTAAGGTTTAACTAATCAATAATTTGTTGAAACAATTAAAACATTTGATACAAAAAATTATTTTCCATTATTAAAATATTAATTTCCTGAAACTATTTGGTAGTCCAAAATGAACCAAGTAAACATGTTTCTTGATTTCTAAAAAAAAATATTATACTAAATATGTAGGTATTACTGTTTTGTTTTTTTTTCAACGACAAGCCTATTAATTAGGTCTTAACTAAGATCAATCTGTTACTTTCTAGTGTTTATGTGTTTTTTTGCATACCTGTTAATTTTATATATTTAAAAGCATCGCCAATAAAAAAAAAGTTATATGCGTTAATAAAATAATAACTTTGAATTTTAAAAAGATTTAAGACAAAGCTTACATTTATTTTTAAATTTATTATTTTCGTATTTTTATTTTTATTTAAAGTTTATAAGTTAATTGGTCAGGATGTAATGTTGTTATCTCAGCTCAAATAAAATAATATTATTTGAAACATATATAAAATATGTAGTATATTATATTATATTATTAAATATATCATAAAATATCATAGTATTATTCATATGGGAAAAAAAATTGCAAGTGTTATATTTATAAAGGTTGTTTTAAAACAAGTAATATAACAGCAGTCAAAATAACAAAACATTTTTAAAGATGAAAAATGTATATTTTAACCTTTAAAATAATTGTATGTAACAATTTCTTGATTTCTTTATTATACGTGAATTGTATAATTTACAACAATTTCGTTATTATAGAAAAAACAGTTCATAATCATAATTTATTAGTCATGAAATATAGTCCAATTAGATAATAATAAAAACATTTTTTTTTTTTTTTTTAATGTCCTAATTGCGGTATCAAAATAGGTGACTAACCTAGATAATACGGTAGATAAAACTAAATTATATTATATTCAAATAACAAATTTACTTCTTTACCTACGTGAATAAACAGTAACTAATAGTTTAATAGGTAGGTATATATAGTGATATGGTAATTAGTAGGGATCAAAATTTCCGTAAAAAAAAGTTTTTCCGAAAAATACCTGAAAAAAACCGGGTTTTTTTCGGAAAAATTGAGAAAAATTGGTAATATTTAAAATTTCCAGAAAAAATGATTTTCCGAAAAAAACCTGAAAAAAACCGGGTTTTTTTCGGAAAAATTGAGAAAAATTGGTAATATTTAAAATTTCCAGAAAAAAATGATTTTCCGAAAAAAACAGGGTTTTTTTACGGAAAAATTGGAAAATAAAATATTTTTTCTCTTAATAATTGAAAAGAATAAAGATAAAAAAATCATGGAAATCATTGGAAACTATCAAATTAAATTAGAATAAAGATAATTCTCAATTGATAATGCATTAATTCATCACAACGGATGAATTTGAGGATTCTATAGGTACTTTCAGGTTATATTAAAATATTATATCTTTTATTTATTATCATGCAATACTACTATTCGGTCGAATAGTACCAACTACCAATTACCAAATATCAATATTGTCAAATTGTATGGATGATAAGTGATAACTGTTGCCTGTATCCCACCAATGTCTTCAATTTTAATCGTACGTCACTAATTGTTACGTATTTCAGTATATTTTTTTATTGTTTAATGTTTATATTAAAAATATAAAAATAATAATAAATAGTAAATACGTTCTAACTTCTAATGATGATGGTCTAAGGTCTAACACTCTAACGTTATTTGGAAAATTACAGACTTCAAAGATTATGACATAAATACTAAAATACATATAATGGGTAATGTGGGTAATGTTATTTTTAGATCAATCAACAAATATCCAATAATATAGTACAGTAATTTATGATAACCGATCGTACGCACTACGCACTACGTCGCGCGCAGTATTGATAAATGATAATTGATAAATGATAAATGATAATACCGTTGGGTCGTTGAATGTTACTGGACTTTAAATATACTTTAAAATAATTTTAAGCGTAAAATATATTATTTTAATTTTCTCTAAATTTTCCATATTTTCTTTGAGTCTGTTCGGAAATTTTCCGAAATATACTTTTTTTTTTAATTTTCCGAAAACTTCGGTTTTTTTCGGAAATATATAATTTGAATATTTCCCAATTTTTCAATATTTTCCGGGGCTCTGGGAAAAAAACTGTTTTTTTCCGAAATTTTCCCGAATTTTTCCGGAAATTTTCCGAAATTTTGATCCCTAGTAATTAGTATGTACTAATTGGATAGTATTCTGATAGAAGAATAAATTTTAGTAAAAAAAATGAACAGGATTTAAATAAAATGTATCTAAATAAGTAAATGTGTCATCTAAGATAACCAATAGATAAATGTCACAATAGTTAACTATAAAAGATAATAAATAAATATTTTTTATCTAGATAAGTCTATCAACATTGGTTAAGGGAATTGAAGCAAGTTTTAGAAAAGTAACTTTTAGAAAATAAACATTAAGAATCTAAAGTTACAGAAAAGTAATTCATTTTAATGCAGTATACATTTTTTTAGAAAATAATGAATGAAATTTGTATTTAAAAAACAGTTATAAAAATGTTGGAATAGATAACACATATGTTTTAAAAATAATGAGATAATACATACTAATATAATTAATTGTAAAACCTCATATTGTAATGAATTGCTTTGAGAAATGTATTTAAGTTATAATATTAGGGTCGTTAATTTGTTTATTTTTTATAATCATGCTTACAACTTAACCTTATAACTCAAATAATGCCTCATTTATGCATGTTTTTTTTAAATATCTTATATAAATGTGTGAATACTAGGAGTAGTCAAAATAGGTATTGTACATTATTATGCCATCCTTCAGCATCGATTGATATTTGATACATAAAATCGTCCTCGAATCTCTATAAAACATTCTACATTTCAATAAAAACATGGTAAGAATTCTATTGGTTGTAGATATCATTTTTCTAACTCATTTATTGGACTCTGACTGGAATGATAATTGTATTGATTTAACAATGATGTGTGGATTTTTATTTTTTATTTTATTTTGTTTCTGTCATCACTTTTTGGGGCAGTGAAACTGCATCGATTTTCTTCAACAATATCTTGCTCAATAGGAAAGTGAATCTAGTTGGTGCATCCAAGAGACTTAAATTCTCAATAGTTTTCAAAAGCACCAGGAAAAACATGAATATTTATGCAATTTCGGTTTTGGACGAAATCGATTTTGGTTTTTGGTGAACTGTACTTCTAAAACAAATTATCGTATATACATGACATTTTCACTTATTCTTTATATTAGCATTCTGTGTACGCGACAAAACCCTTTCAAATTAAAAATAATTAAAATTCCAAAGTTGCAAATTTTTTATAAGCATTTATAGTTCAAATTTTGACAATATACGTAAGTTTATATATCACGAAAACATGCAAATTATTTTGAGTTAGAAATTCATAAAAAAATTTCTTTTTAAATCTTAGATTTGAAAATTTAATTCGATATTCCTCATAAGTTTGCTTACCTTTTACAAAAAAAAAAATTCTACCTAAAAGTAAATTAAAATGTTTATGAACGTTTGTACAAGATTAGATATTCACTCAATTTCTCCTGTAGTGATTTTTTTATTTTGTTTTAATTCAAAAAGTAAAAACCATAGGTATTAAAATTCACATCATGTGATTATTTTATCAATTCGTAAATTCGATAAAATTTTCAAGATATTTCGACTCGTTTTGACCTATTTGCAGACATTTTCAATTTTTAATTTTTAGTTTTTTTCTATAATTGTTAATAGGTACAACTTTAAAATATGTTGTTTCGAAAAACGTGAAAATACGTGGGTCCTAATATATTGTTACTATAGTATTTGAAAATATTTAACATACTCACATGGTCACTTACAATTTTTTTTTATAAACATATAAAGTTCGAATTTTGACAACGTTTATCAAATTTTCTATTTAAAAATTATTTTGTAGTTAAAAATTTATAAAATTTTCAACTTTATTGCTAAGGATTGAAAATTTAAAATAAAGTTCCACATAGGTAGGTTATTTTGTCACCTACTAACTATAAAAATGTCAAGGAAGCTAAAATAGGGGAAGTTAAACCGCTAGTTGCTCCTAAGCTATTATATATACAAATATTGAAGTAGAAGAATATGCAAATAATATTAATTCAACTTACCGGCTACCGTATTAATAATAGCAATATAAATATTATATCAAATATTCAGGGCTGACAAGCCTTCGTTCAAAATCGTTTTTCGTGTATACAATGATAATATCATTAAATTCAAATCTTTAACATCGTCCATGACATTGAGGCATTTGTACCTACTGTACAGCAGATCCAGCCCTGGATTAAACCATCGAGCTACCGGGAAAATCTCAGTTGTCCGCGTAAAAATTGGGCCAATAGCCACAAAAATAGGCCTTTATTATTTTTAGACAAAAATTATCTAGTTTTTCCAAGTAGTATATATAAAGATATAATATAAATCAAAATTGATGGTTAGTAACAATGTTGTAACTCAGTTGTATCACAGATTAAATTATTTTATCTGAGGTTGAAAATTACTGTATTAGGCATTCCATTCCAGAAAATATATTGACTTGAATTTCCTTGTAAAAGTGAATAAGCGTATAATTGGACAATTGGCTATCGCTTTGATGTTCATTAAGTGACGTGCTGGTCACTGTATAATGGCTGTGTTAAATTTGAATTAAATAATAAAAATCATTGATTACGAAAAACGATTCTGAAAGTAGAAGGTATGTCAGCCTATAATTCCAATATTATATATTATTCAACAACCCGACAAGGTCACGATAAGTATATAAAGAAAAGAGTGCCTTAAAATGCACACAAAGATAAACACACGCGAAAACTGCCGAACAACAATTACAGAAAGCGACACAATTCATGAAAAATATTTCTTGACAAAGCATACCAAATTTTAAGTTAAATAATGAAGTTCGAAAATCTAACTGGAGATTTTACGTAGGTGTATTTTTCAAATCATTTTGAACAATAACAACAGAGTTATAGCCAATTTAACTAAAAACGACTGTAGCATATTTTCAAAATTGTATTAGATAATATTTCCCGTGGTCCACATTACAATACATTAACCGACACGAAGATAGGTGGAGGACCCCCGCCAAATAATATTATAATGTTACCGAAGCTTTACGAGTGTATCATTATAAAATATTATAGATATTAGTTTTTATATTCGATAATATCTATGATATCACGACGGGGGCAAACACCACGTTCAATCTCGATCACGATATCATATTATTACAATTTGGATCCACGTATTTCTTGTCGCTTACTCGACTGTAACTACCATCATAAATTAACCTAAGTATCTATATCCCCCACTCCCAAACATTTTGCTACGGTCTTGGTTCAAATACTTATAGCTATAAAATGATATCACGACTCTTAGAGCTGTTATTTGTTTTTTGTATTTATAATATACTGTAAAATTCTAAAATAAACATTTGGTACAAATTTCAAATTTCAAGTGTCTAATATTATTCGTTTTTGATTACAAAACAAAAAAAAATCGTTTGATTAGAATTCTATAGTAAATTTAGGGGTGAATACCCAATGCCAAGATCATTTTAACTTCATACGTTCATAAAAAAGTTAACCTTCCATTAAACTTTTTTTTTTGTTATAGGTAGATAAACTTTTGAAAAATCTGTCATTACATTATTATATTCAATGTGAACCGTGATAGTTTTAAAACAACGTCATCAGATTCATCAAATCTTCATGAGGTAGATCCTAAATACAAGCATATTATGTCTTGATAAATAAATAATATTATTTTGTCAATAAATACTTAAAAAGACCAGCACAGTATATCACAACCAGGATAAGATTAATTCAATTATATGATAGTATTTCACTAGACACCCATGGTGTGTAAGTGTTGTATACGATATGAGATATTTCGACTAGCAAAGATGGTTGATGTTTAATAGTGATGCCTCCCTGATGTCGAATGACACAATATTCCCAAGGGCACTAAAAATAATTACAGTTCCCGCCGGTCACGTTGGTAAAGTTATTCTATAACGGTATGTTTTAATTAAAACCTTAACCCAAGTACTTTATACGATGAAACAGAGTGTACGTAGGTGATGTCTAAACACAATGAACCACGCTGTTTTAGAGTGAGTTTCAATTTCCAAACACTTCCTATACGAATAAGAGAACAATGTAACATAATTGGGAATTTAAAATTAGCACAAGTATAGGGGTAGGTACATTATTATTACGTAACATGGTACTACACAAAGTTATTATAACAGCCTCCTGTATGTTTGATACTTTTTAAACTATATCTTATATTATATAGTATGTCACTAATACAAATTTTTTACTAATATTATAATAAATGGTATTACTCGTCATTTTTTTTTATTATTATTTTAATTTAAATGTTTATATCAATTATGACATTTTGACCATCAGAAAAGTGTCACAATCATATTATGAATTAAAATCCCATAAGTTATTTTTTAATGCCAACCAGCATGTTATTTTTGAACTCAACAGTCTTGACAAACTAAGGATAAGTTACTTATTTTTATTTAAAAAAGTAATTAACATAACGTACAATAACTTATGCGTAATAATTACCTACACAATATATACCTAGTACCTACCTACAGAATTTCAATCGTAAAAAATCATCTTCGATTAACTATAATTATATTATATTTATAGGTATCTAACACATTACTTCACTCAATATTGGACCAATTCCAAAAACTTACAATATTGAGTTTGAATGAAAATAAATTGGAGAATATTGGAGATATTCGTCGATTTGTGACTTTCAAAGTGTAATGGATAAATTCACTTGCAAATATGTATACCTATAGGTATTTTTTAAAAATGTATACGATCATTATTCAATCAACTTTTTAGATAAGGAACTTAATATACTATTTTTACTTTTTAAAAAAATACCTTAAAAGTGGTTACCTATCTAATATTATTGAACAATTTAAACTTACACGAATATGATAAGAACATTTATTAAAGATTAAAATAAAAAAAATACATATTTAATTTAATATTATATAACTATTCCGACGTATTTCAAAAATTATATAAGTATAATTCGTTAACATAAACCAATGTCATTATTATACTAATAAGATGAGATGTTAGGTATGTGTCATTTACATAATTTATAAGCAGTCCATTAAACAAAATAAATTATTGTAATTAAATGTTTTTAAGTAATATGAATGCTAAACCAAAAAACAACTATATTATGATATAGTCTAAGTTATTTTGTTGTAAAATGTAAGAATTATTAACACCTACTTCAAATTACTGTACATATGATGCACCTATTCTAATATTTTATAAATAGTAAATCAAAATCACAAATAATTCACATACAAATATGATAAGTAAGATATTTGATCCAGAAAAACATGAAATATAAATTACATATTTTATTTTAAGTCTATAATGATTAGTAGGTATAAAAAATAAAATCACCATTGAATTCATCAGAGTCAGTTACTGATTAGCCGACTCTCAACTCATTTCGCTCATCATGGTGCAATATAATGATGTGATAATATAATAGTAAATTCTTTATAGAATTCGGTAAAACAAATTTTGCCTGCATAACTGAGAGAAAACATCCTATTGATCAAACCACAAATTATCTATTCAAAGTAGGTACCTACTATCCAGTGTCATTGCAAAAGTATAAATATAAAAAGGGGAATGTATGTATGAATACAAGTAACCGCTCTTCTGTACAGTAGCTGTCGAATGTACCTTCGTCATTGACAAAGTCAATGTAATGTATGTGTTAAATTTAAATTTAATGAAAAAACGTAACATACGAAAAATGATAATTAGTGAAGATGGTATGTGAGCCTATTATAATACTAAGTATATTTTATGATATATTTATATTGATATCATGTTGATTTATTTTATTATTAGTAATACGGTAGATTAAATTAATTTTTGACAAAAACATTGCATTTGATAATGTCATTGTGTGCATGTAAAATATAATAAAATACGTTAAATTATCAAGTTCCACGAATAATATTTTTAAATTACAACAAAATAACTAAAATCACCATATTTATCATATTTAATCTCAACAATATTTTGAAAATTATACCATTTATATGGTAGTATAAATATGTATATTATCATATTTATATGAGAATTGCAAGTATCTATGGATATTGGTATATTTGTTTTTAAGTACATCAGTATAAAGATCATTTAACGAGAAACCGTTATTTTACTCATGAATTACGTCAAATTTTAAGCTTAAAAGGCACAAAAAAATTGTTGTTAAAATTTTTTTTTATTTCAGTACTAATAATCTATAAAGAATCTTGTATCCAATTTTTAATCCTAGACAATTTTATGGATAAATCTATGGAAATAAAAATTATTATGCATTTTTATCTACAGAATAATTTGCTTATATTTGAAATGTTGACAAATTGTGTAAAAATTCTAATTTTAAACACACATAAAAAACATTGTGAACATATTATATTTTCGATATTCTTTAATTGGTATTTGAAAAACTTATGAGGAAACTTATATTACCCTTTCAAGGTTTTTGACCGAGCAAAAAATATTTCATCGATTTTTAGAAAAAAAAACTAAAACAAATATAAAATGTCAAATGTCTATATACAAATAACAAGACTCATAGTATTTGTAAAACATTACAGTTTAATGTATAGAAAATGCTAATATAATCATTTTATCAACAATTTAAATTACAGTTATTCATTTTTCATTTATGTCAAAAAAAAAACAAAATTGATTTTGTCAAAAACTTGGTTGTGCGTAAAAATTCTAGTTCTTCCTGTATATTTTGTAAATTGCTGTGAATTTTTACATTTAGAAAACCACCCTCAATCTTGAAAACAAAATCTTTTTTACTGCTCCAATGGTGACGAAAGAAACAAAAAAAAATACACAAACATCATTCTAAAATCAATACATTCATCGCTCCGCTCAGACTCTAATATGAGCATAGGTACTAACTCTAAATATACAATCGTCATTTCGCTCAGATTCAGAATCTAATTGTTAGATAATATTTTATAGAATATACTATATTATAATTATTGCAAATAAAATAATTAACAATTAAAAATATACGTACTATTTATGTTTTAATCATATAATAAACCTGGTTAAATTATCATATTTGTTATGCGAATATAATTTATTTGCATAAAATAATCAATATATGTTATCACGTATACTAAATCAGAAACCTGAGTAATAATGAAAATAATTCTTTGTAAAAAATTATAAACAGTGCAGTATTCATAGTTAGCTGTTCATACTTAAACTTTGAAAATAAAAATAGATTAGATAATATTATATTTCAAACTGTCTAAATCTAAGTAAGTTCTTAGCATTAAGGGTTACAAACCAATTCATTAGAAGTTTCAAAACTTCGAAGTTACTGTGGTAGCTTTTAGGATTAATATTATTCAAATATTCTAATTTCAATAACATGAAATACATATTCAAACAGTAGGTACATATTTTATGTAATTTTACCGTATTTGCAGCTCGTTTGTATAATATTAACTCTGTATAATATAATCACCATGACATGTTAACTTTTTTCTTATATATAATAGCATGTTAAAAGAACATAATTTAATAATATTTATATAATATAATGCATGCATTCATATTTCACTAACTACATATAACGCCTTTTTTTAATGAAAATGCTCTATTGAACTATTTATTTAAATGCGAGTATTCAACACAATCGCCTAGCATATTTTATTATATTTTTTTAATTCCTATGAGAGAATAATTATATATATTATTACTGTAATGATACTGAAAATGTTTTTGAACCATAAAATCATTTAAACTAAAACAATATTATATTGTCATGAAATATAATTTGTAATGAATATTATAGGTATATTATTGATTAGTTTGATTTATACAAAAAATTATTCTATATGGGATCCAGGCGGGAATCCTGCTCTCGGCTCAGACGTTGGCGGCCCAGGGGACTCAGGCGCGTCGGGCACGACTCAGACGTGCATTGACAGAAGCTGCGAATTCAGACACAGTTCCAATCATCAAAACGGTACAGAAAAAAATACACACACACACACATTACTATGATACTCAACACACATGTTTATGGTTTATCTCGAAATTATTTTCACCAACGCCGTTATTATTGAACACACATAAAAATAGCACAAATTTTTGCTCACCTCCGGCTTCCCGGACATTTAGCAATTAATTTAAAATGCACGAGCTTTGAATGCAACACTACGTAACACTAAACATCCCCCATCCCGTAGTAGAAACTTTTTACCAATGACATGTTATGACTGAAACAGATAAACGACGCTTCAACGAACATGAGTCATTGCCTGCCATTTTTATTGGTCCCTGGTTATGGTCCCTCTTACTTTTATTTTTGCAATAACGTTAAAATTGTGACTAAAACGCACATTCTGTTATGGTAAAAAAAAAACATATCAAAAAAAAGCACAATATGATAAATTGCTCACTATTACGATCTTTTCTTCCCACAACAAAACACTCAAAGAGTGAACATTCATCTTTTTCAAATCTCTATGTTTGACAAACATTCCACAATGTTTTCCATATTCCATGTGTTGTTATTACATTTGTCTAGCTGAGTAGGTACTGATTGACGTTGACGTAATAAAATTTATGTCATAACTCATAACTATTGTAATACATTTTTAAATTGTAATTGTATTTGAATAATATGTCGGATGCATTTATATTTTTTTTAAATATGTAAATTTAATTGGTTATTTATCTTTTGTGATTATAAAAAACGAAGTAACAAAATAAAATAATACATAACACTAAAAATATATAATTCTCAATTTGAAAACAAATAAATAGTTTCCTATAGGTATAATATTGTAATTACTAAGCTTTATAACTACAACAATATACTCACGAGTATAAATTTGGTGACTACGCATAAAATAAGTGGATAACCATTGACTTGGAGAAATGTGAAGGGAACTTTTCATAAATTATAATTTATAACTTATAAGGTATAAAAATGGTAGATATATCGTTAATGTTATACCAACATTTAAACAGTTATATATTTTAAATGGCGCGGGCGTTCCAAAATACAATACATTGATTTTGAGTATTTGTAAATTTAAATGGTAAGATATATAATAAAAAAACGAATATATCCAATATTTTCGGATACGCTCACGAAATATGTTCTATATGCATCCCCACCGCGATAGTAATACGGTATTCAAATTAATACCAAACTAGCTCTAGCATATCTGGTGTGACAGTATTATGTAATCACTAGAGATGTAAGCTTGAACATTTATTTTCCATTGACATTTTCTGAACATTTTCAACCTTTATTGAAAATTTGAAAATTTGTTTTTAATTTATTTTTCTTAACATAATTCATTTTTGAGGTTGTACGATTGGTATTTTAATTATTTAGTTAGGAATTAAACAACTGTGAATATTAAATAAAATTAAAATATATTTAGAAGTACCAAGTACCCATCTACAATCTACAATCATATGTGTTAAAAAAAAACATATTTATCAATAAAGTATAAATAGCTCTGAATTTTGGTATTGTGTTAAAATTAGATAAAATTTAATTTGTAATAACTACTCTGTAATCATAAAAAACAGTTTGTGTAAAATTGTGGAAATAACTCAAATAATTAATAACAACAAGTATCAAAAAAAGGAAAAATCAATAATTGTAGGAAAACGTTAACCTATATATACAATCATCATTTATACTGAAGTAAAAATACAAATTTACTACATACCAAGATAAATTTATTAATATTTTGGACTTCCTGTAATATAATGTAAACTTTAATAGTAGTTGCCTATATCTACTATTAAAATAGGTAAATGGTTATCAAGTACACAGTTTTAAATATAATTATGTAGGTTTAATATATTAAACATTTATAACTATATTATATAAAGGGATTTATTTGATAAGAAATTAATATGATAAATTATAAAATTTTCATAATTTTCAAGTTTTTGAAAATTTACATCACTACTCATCACTATGATTGAATAAAAACAAATTGATAACAGAATATAAAATCGATTTGAACTCATCAGTAGCTTCTAGAGCCATCTGTTGGCATTATTATTAATGTCCTATACAATAACAAAGCTGGAAAACACTTCCACACCAAATTTGATTCATTTTTAGGGAAACGCTCTGTATATTATAAGTTATAATTTATAACAGTACATTAAAAACGATTGAATTAATATTCAGATCTTAAACTAAATGGATTTTTAAATTCCTGTAAAATGTTTATTTAGTATTTATTATATTATATATATTGCTATTTTAATGATATAAATAATTGTATTAAATAAAAAGAAAAGTTATTTAACCTTCAAAAAATTAAACACATTTAAAGATAGTTTTAAAACTATTGACCCCTGAAATAATTGATATCATAAAATGTTTACTTGCTTTGATTTACTTACTCGTCATAAATTAGTAACTCGTATAATGGGTCTAAAAAAATCATATTTATATTTTAAACTTTTAAAGTAGAACAGTGGTACACCATAATTTGTAAAAATATTTAATTTTATATGCATGAAACTATTTTGTTTGCAATTGAAATTTCATAACATAACTTCTTAAAAACCTCGGTACCTAATAATAACAACTATTTTATAATATCGTGAATATTAATATTATGATATAATAATTTTTATATGATATTTCATATTGAATCGCGTCTTGATTACTATAAATCAACAAAATTAGATTTTGTTATTGGACTATTATATTTTTATTTTTGAATGTGTAGTCTTTCAAAATCGTTTTAATTATGTCAATGGCTTATACATTAAAAAAAATATATATTAAAACATATATCATGTAATACACATTACAGGGAGTATAATATTATTCACGATGGTAAAGTATAATCCATGACCATCATCCATCACCAACTTATGGACCCTTGTCATTATAGTTCCATGAATATTTCGCAGTTGGAAAAAATAATATGTCGTATCATGCGCTTGTTCATACACACATATTATTAAATTTCTATATATATTTTTTTAATAAATAAAACGCGATTGTCATACATTATTCAGTAAATATATTAATAAAAACAATTTAAAGTACTATTGTATGTTAATCAAAATAGATCAAATCATGAATAGTTTAAAAAAATATATTAATATATTAGCTCAAAAATGAATTTGAACGTATCTATTTTGGTCAAACAAATTTTACATTTCAATAACATAAAAAAAATTTTACTTATCTCTGAAATTATTGTGTGCTTAAATATTAAAATAAAATTAGTAACAATTTTAAAAGTATCATTTATTTTTTATTTCATTTTACTCAAATATTATAGCATGAATAAAGGTCTGAAAAGTCCAACCCCCCCCCCTCACCAAAAATAAATAAAATAAAAAAATAATGTATTTCTCCATTCCTATAGCATTATTAATATTGGTTTATATAAAAAAATCGTATATTTAACCATTATAATACTAATGCCTCTTTCTACCACTACATTTTACATTTAATAATGTACATGTATATTATATTATAATTTATAAACCTATAACTTAATGTACATAATGTTTGTGAAAGTTTTTTTTTTGATTTTCACCACATTATAAGGAGAATATCATAGGTTATTCATCATAATATCTAGTCACTCGGCTCTAATTATTGGGGTAGGAAAAATTCATCAAAATTTACTGACCCATTTAAAATTATTAGTTTACCCTCTCAATATTTTTTCTGGAGGGGGCAATCCCCTCGTGACCCCCTCTCTTCAAAAATGCAAAATGTAAAGTATACTTGATTAGTATGCCTAAGTGTTTATCTAACTATATCTTTTATTGTATCTTATATAATTTATTTTACGCAATCTAACGTGGTGACGTTTTCAGCCTCAAAGTGTAGCAAAACAAACAGAGGGTATGATCAATACTGTGTCACTTGTCTTTCCATCGTATTGTTTTCCTTGAACATAATCAGTACACATTCACCAAAACACACGTCTACGACGTATAAGTGGATAATGTTTTTATTTTTTATTATGTTTCTTTAACCATTTCACCCGAACGGCTTTTATATATAAATGTTGTGAATTTTCAGATCGTTTAATCACATCACACAATTTATATTTAAACGATAAATACCAGAGAATTGGCGAAACGCCAAAGATTAACGAAAAAGAATAAATTTGTTTATTAATGCAATTCATATTGAAATCAGCAGTAACAAAAAAAAGGTGGATAATTAATCATTTTGTTGATTTTTATTATTATGTGATTATGGGTGAGAGTGCTGGGGAGGAGGAATTGTAATGAACAACTTTGAAAATTTCCATAAATAAACCCTTAAAAACTACATAAAAATAAAACGATGCACACACATAAAATATATTAACCTATAATATATTATATTTATAGGTATATAAGATGTATTATTGATAATTTTAAAATAAACACAGTTTATAATATCATTATTAGTATGCTGAAGTATAATATACCGGCAAGGTGTCTTCATTAACATCCAATTATTTATTTTATAATTAATATATATATATATATATACATATTTTACATCTGGTTTAAATTTGAAATTCAATTTAAGGAACTTATGATTTTTTTTTAAAGGCTATTTTATAACATTTAAGAACACATTTTTTTTTTATTTGCCTTACTTTTATAATTAATTTTTATGAGTGTTAATAAAATAATAATACTTTCAAATCTTGATATATAGGTTATCTATATATTTTTTTTTGTTATAAACTGGTAAATTGTGATGTAATTAAATTTGATTAACTATGTTAACTATTGAGTATGTTATATTATATTCTGTATACATTATACACAATACAAATTATAATTATTTAAAAGAATGCCGTTTTTTGCATGGATATAAATATTTTTAACAATAACTCTTTCATTCTCCTTTTATTTAAATAATAAAAATTTCAACTCCGATTTATAGTTTTAATACCAATAAACTTCCAAAACATAGATATAAACTATTTGATAAAAATTGTCTTAAGTAGTAACTAGTTACATTTATTATATTATAAAAAGAAAAAGAAATGCATATACATAATTTAGTTCATATGCATTCATATACTTTTAGATATTTATTATAATGTATACATATGCACACGTCTATATAACTTATTATATTCATATTTATTTATGTACAAAACTGGTTTAGGGTATACTATATTATATATTCATACCACGTAGGTATGTATGTTATACAGTATTATCATTTCTAGATTAGTTTATCGGAAATTGGTCAGCCACAACCTACCCACCGGGTTAAGTTAACCTAACAGTATTTTAGCATAGCCATATTGTTGTGATACAATATAAAGGATCTGTATACATTATGCTCGTCGTGGATGTAACGACTTCCTTGTGTGTTTTCCTGGACCGTAATATCCGCCACACTATGCAAATTGTACGGATGTCTATTAACCTATGGAACAGAGTTTTCGACAATACGGCACTATTTAGGAAACAAAATGTCTCTATATAGGTAAGGTTCTTTTCTTGACTCATAATGATAACGTTTTTATTTTATTTATACCCAAATGAATTTCAAATTTTATATTATAACGAATATTCTTGATATGGAATAAGTCGATATATTCATAGAAATGCTAGGAAATGTTTAAATTCATTCGATTTTGTTTTAAATTCATTGTCCATCAAAAATATATGAACTCGTTAAGCATACGATAATATATTAATTTTAATCATGTTGTATGGGAAAATTATTTTAATAAACATTTATATACCTAATATTCTTGATGGATTGAAATAATAAAATTTAAATTGTTGTTACAATGTAACAAAATAATTATAGTGAGTACCGCTTAATGTGATCACATTGGTTCAGGCCATTTTAATTCTAATAACCAGTTGATTCCATAAAGCATTTTTTTTTTCAATATAATATTTAGTTTGGGGTTTTCAATTTTTGTTCCAATAAAAGGTTGATTCGATAAACCAGTGATCACATTAAGCGGAACTCACGTTATAAACAAGAGTGCCATTAATCATTTAAATAACCAAAATCTATACTTATTTACAGTTCATAAATTATTATTACATTATACATTTTACCAAACAAAAAATATTTTAATCATCATCTATTTAAGGTATTTATAACTGTATATATAATTATTTATCACATTATTAACAGCTACAAGTTATAACTTATGTCAAATGATGTTTAAGCCTAAAGTTATTACTTATCAGGCTCGATTGAACTCTATTTCTTACAAGTTTTCTTATTACATGTTTTTGAGAAAACTACATGATTTCATAAGTATATAATTTATCTATTCAATCTATTTAACCTAATTTACATAGCTTAATGCTGTCCACAAATAGTGTTAAATTATGAGAATTTTAAATTTTAAATGTGAACATATTGATATAAATTTGAATTATTTACTAGAAATATTGGAAATAACCCCCCTCCCCCCCGAAATCCAGGAAATGTTTATTAAGTTTGCTTATTTTGTCTTATCAAATGACGTGTATTGTAGAAGCCCGTACATAAAGTGTTTAATTCTGACGTGCGGTACTGTAGCTGCTGTAATTTCGATTGTTTTACCGAGAATCGATTTACTGATATACGTATGTCGCGTCTCAATCACCGCACAATAATTATACGAGCCCGTATGAGCTAAAAATATTTCCAAAAAGTTGACTTTATTATCGCCGAAAAGTTGTCACTATATATATATATATATATATTATATCATTATATAATGATCTTAATCAAGTTTCCAATGTAATTCCTGTGTTTCATACCATAAGAGAAAACGTTGATTTAAAATTTAACGATATTTATAAAGAAGACAGAGATATTGCTGAAAAGTTAAATTTTGAACCAAAAATTCCCTCTTATTTGTAGCAGTCTGAGAAATGGAAGCAATGTACCATCTAACAACATTGAATAATATTACAAAAAAATTATTTTTAAACCGTAATTGGACGATTTGACGACGGAATTAAATGAAAGATTTACACGGATTAATACCTCACAATGAAACTATAGCTTCATTACAATAATTTTATCTTACCAAGTATTGTAGTGGAAAAATAATTTTCTTATTTAAAAAAAAGCTGTTGAATTTTATGAAAATGAAATTATAGGAGCAGAGTACAAAATTTGACAAGCTAAATGGAAGAATATTGAAGACAACTTCAGGCCCACAACTGCTAAGAGGCCTTTAGTGTCTGTAACAATTTTAATGTACCAAAAACATGTATGAGTGACTAAAAATACACGTGTATGTGTGGCGAGGATTGGTCATTAAAAACCCGGGTGGTCACCCATCTGGGAACTAGCGACGCCAGCTGATGCTTGACCTCAGAACACGTTAGTGACTAAGGCCAACCACCGAGCTGCATCAGGTCCCTATTCTAGGACTCTTCTAGAAATGTAGCACTCATGATGATCGACATTTATGTATAATATAATATGTGTATACTTAAGTTTTATAAAATACATATTGTAAATGATAAAATTGTCAATATTTAATATTGAAAAACGTGAACATCACTATAAGCGTATTTTTTACAAAACACTTGTCCTCACTACATGACAAAAATATTAAACAATTTTCATAGTTTTGCATATGCACAACGAATAACAATGACTTTCAAGGTACTCATATTGTATTTCGCAGTTTTTTTTTAGTATTATTTACGTACACTATATATCTTATATATATTATACAATGTACATTTTCTACACCACAAAAACTGTATATCTTCTGCGTAAGTGTTTGAATTACTTTGATATAAAAAATTACAAAGAACAGCAAAAATAGCAATAAACAAGAAAACACTATTTATTTGAGACATGAATTGTACACCAGTTACTGGTTAAATTCCACGGGGATGTCGACATGACCCTATACAGTGTGAAAGTTGTGGTAAACATACAAAAATAACAATGTGAGAAATCCGCTTTATTATGGCTGGTGAAATTATTGACTTAAGATGTGAAATGGGGTGTTTTGTACTTTTATCACTCTATATTTCTCAGTTCTATACGTATATACTAAATTGTATTATATAATATATATATATATATTATGTTTTATGCATTTATTTTTGCAACAGCAATATTATGGTAATGAACCGTCAGCCGGTGGAGTAGCACCACCGTCTTAGCAATGATGAGCACTAAAGTCAATTCTGGATCCCCGGGGGACTTTAGTGGGTGGAAAAAGTTGAGGATGCCATTGTAACGATTAGTCGTTCCTCTTGTCCACCGCCAACCAGATCTCGGCCAGTGATATTAAATCACGATAAAATCTTAAGTCTTTTACGACAGTCTATTAAACGCTTTTGTCTCCTCCCTCAAGGACCTCGTCCATTTTTTACATCTACAGAAATCGTTATTTCCTCCCTCCCTGTCTTTTTACATTCGACTACCGCCGTCTCTTTCATTGCCACGTCATCCCGTCTAGTATGGTGTCGTAGTACTACAGTACCCCGTCAATCGGGCAGAGAAAACAAAGAGAAGCGAAAATAATCAATACACCACTCATTCTGTCCACAACTCACTTTCTGTGACGATAATATTATTATTGTCTTTCATTTATTTCGGCATCTGGTCCAACCATTATAGCGACTTCGTTAGCATACACAAATATTTAGAGTTCAATATGGTCCCTATTCCCTAGATACATCATACATTGTTAAAGGAATGACATACTTGAATCAAAATCGTATGGATTTAGTTCATCTCATTTGATACTGGGACGTGTTTGAACGATATTTCAGTATTTGTATTGGTATTTTCCAACAGTCATAACTTCGTGAATAACAGCGATTATTACATGGCTTACGAACTATTCAAAACTGAAGAAGACGATTTTAAATATTTCTCCAATGGAAATTGTATTAGTTAATTTAAAAAATTCAATTTGAAACTGTTTAATAAATATATAATATACATTGCGTACCTAACTATAAATTATTTTTAATTTTTACTTGATATACTTTAATAATTTTAATAATATATAAATTACAGTAAATACAATTTTTTATAAATATAATAGTATATTTTATATGATTTGGATTCAGGGCTTAATTAATTTTTATGTTTTTTTCTGGTATTTTTAGCATATCGTGCTAAGTAAGATATAAATATATATTTTGTTGTGTAAAAAAGTCAAATATAATACAAAGTTTGACATAGAAGTAAGGATATTTCGTTATATTTTATAAGAAGAGGCAAACTTGATAAATTTAAGTATTAATATCATATAGTGCAATATTTTTATATTATATGCATACTGTATTTCCCGTTTTCAAAAATTTTTTCAAAGCTATTTTTGGTAATTTAATTACTTATACACTTGGATATTATGTTTAGTAATAAGTCCCAAGCTCAATAATTAATCTTTCAATTTTATTTATTATGCGTTTTTATTTTTAACTTTTAAATAAAAAAAATATAGTTATAATATGTTAAATAGCATATTTTTGTCATTTTAATAAATAAATGCAATATTACAGTATATTTGTTTGTTGTTTATTTTAAATAACACGGAATGAATAAAGAACCCAGAAATAAAGAAAACAAAATAACATTATAATATGAATCGCATTTTATTGTAACTGAAACGTCATTATCAATTTTTCGGAAATAAATGTAAATTAAATTTAAAAAAAACAGATAATTGTGACCCCTTGTTAAATGTAAAATTAATGAAAATTTCAAGTACTAGTTTGTATACAAGGAAATAGGGATATTGCCTATCTAATGCGCCGTGTTACACTTTATAGCATAAAATAATATAATATATCTTCCGCTATCTTTAGCGGTATAATATTTAGAAAAATAAATATAATTAATATTATATATTTATCATAAAATAAATTAACTATTGAGGTTAACTACTATAATGATAAGTTGAAAAAAAGTATTCCTGAATTTTCCAAATTATATAATTCCTATCTAAAATATATTTACAAGTACAAAATATTACGAAACTGTATTTTATTTATTCTATTTATTGAGTACCTACTAAGTATTGTGTATTGAATGAAAAAAAAAAAAATTTTCCTAGTATTTTCTTGGTTTTAAGATGGAATTGAATGTAAAAAAAATTACAATAACAATATAATATTATCCCCATATTAAAATAAAAAATTTAATATTTTTAATACAACTATATAGAATGGTACTATAAAGTACAAACATTAATATTAATAATTACTATCCAACGTCTTAATCATGTTTTTCTTGTTTTCCAACATGTAAAACGGCAAGTACCTATACGTAGGATGTCTAATTGTGTCTTAATGAAATAAGTCAGAATAACAATTCTGATCACCACATATTTACAACAATTTAAGCGCAATCCATGCGAAATCATTCATAAACACAATAATCATTCATATTATATAATAGTAAATAAATAATATTATCTTCGTGCTTTGTTGAAATTAATAAATTATTATATGATAGTAATTACTAATTGACAATATTAATAAATACGATTTAAGGAAAAAAATTAACACTTTCTAAATACAATTATAAAAAAATATATTTCCTGGAAGGTGGTATCACGTGATAATTCATACACTGTGAATAACTAGACTTCGGTGGACTATTGTAGAATTTAAATTCACCTCGACCATTACTTGGATCACCTTGCATTGTTCGAAACCGATTCGATGCTTCGCCGGTCGATAATAATTTGTAATATACTTTGTGAAAGGGTTTGTAAGTGGACAATGACCGTTAAACGAAACCATATCCCGGTTGGAAACGCATTATTATTATGATTATTGTTATTATTACATGACTACAGGCCCAATCAACATAACCTATCTCAACACCTCGAAACCAACGGGTCTGAATTGTTATGTGTTTACAGTTTTAACCACTTCACGTGTAGAGTTTTCTCATTAGTATTTTTTTTCTTTTTGTTTTGATACCGTCGTCCCGCGACCTTTCGTCCGATTCAATATACCGACTGGTACGGTGTGTAACGGTTAAACTCATATATGAATTTACACTCATTTGGTAATCGCGCGCGCGCGAGCGCCACGAGCCCACACACACTCACACATACGTTCACGTGCACGTGCTTACACAATGGATTATAACACCTGACCGAAAGGGGTACGGCGGAGGTACCAGAGGGTTGAATAATTGAATCGATACGGACCAACGAACAGTGCCGCCGGCGGTGGTGTTGTCGTACGAACGGAACATACAAGTCGGATAGCTACACAAGACGCGGAGTATAGAGGGGAAACAGATTTTCATCATCGCACGCGCTAATTGTCCGCGAGTTATTTGTTCGGAATGGCTTTAGGCGAGCACCTCTACCCTACAGCAGTGGCAACAGTATATAATATATATATATATATATTATTATATAGCGCCAACGACACTGTAGCGTGTAGCGTTTCCACCCCTCGACCGCCCACCAGTCATTGTTTACCGTCGATCCTCGTCGTCGTACAAACCCATTTACAAAACGGTCGAAAGGGTTGTTTGACCGTGTTAACGTCCGAGGTTTACGGAATTTACGATTTCACGATAGGAAGAGGAGTGTATATAGTACGAGTAGTATGTAGTATGCACACACACACACACACTCACAGATAAACATCTATAGGTACCGACGGGTGTATGTATAGTGTCACGATATTATGTGCGGCACCGCGAGATAAACCCGATTCGGTTCACTATAAATACGCAGGTGGAATTTGGGTTAAATTGCTCGACATGTATATTATCTTCACGGTATGCAATAGGCACGGCGTTATATAGCGCGTCCGTCTGCGCTGACTTTAATGTTTCGTATCGGTATTTCTATTGGATTTTGCAGCAGTTCATCAGCCCACAAACCTCCTAATTATTGCTGACAACATTTTGAATTAACTGTACGACGCATTACAGAGAAATTGATTGAACTACGAAAGAACATCTCAGATGAAATGCCACAAATCACAAATATTTCAAATCAAATAATACAAGGGGGTCAAGTGGATGTCGCTCTGCTGTACAGTAGGTTACAAGTAGATCACTGTATAATACTATAATGGATGGTATTAAATTTGAATTAAATGATATAATTGTATACGAAAAACGATTCTGAGCGGAGACGGTATGTCACTCTAGGATATTTTAAATTATATTGATATTGTTATTTTACAGTAGCTGCTAAGTTGAATTAATATTACACATATTATTTAATTATCAACCTAAAATTATCAGTGATGCTAGAAAAATATTATAATATATACTTTTACTCGTTAAAATTGATTTTAATATGTTATTTCGTCCAAATTTGAACTTAAAATGTCTGTAAAAAATAACTGTGTTAATATATTTTTTAGATTTTAGATTCTGAGCGGAGCGATGAATGTATTGGTTTTACAATGATATGTGTTTTTTGTTTACAGTATGCACTATTTATTAGAATCTTTACTTTAAATTTTCAATCCTTAGTTATAAAAACTGACCATTTTATAATTGTTTGATTACAATGATTGATAGTTTTCGAGATTTTAATGAATTTTGTCAAAATTCGAACTTTAAATGCTTATAAAAAAATGTGTGCCTATGTATTTTTAATATTTTTCAATTGCTATTGTAACAATATATCAGGAGCCTTGTAATAAATTTTCATTATTTTTGGCCCAACAAATAAAAATTTATTGGTATTTGTATAAAAAAAAACTAAAAAAATTTAAAATTGAAATGGTCCGTAAAAAGCTCAAAAATAGTCAAAAAATATTCAAAATTAGATGGTGTATAGAAAATACTTATATAAACATTCAGTGAAATTTTCAAGCATCTACAGTTATTCGTTTTTGAATTGCAACAAAATAAGAAAAAAGCTAAATGAGAAATCGAGTGAATATCTAATCTTGTAAAAATTTGAACTTAAAATGCTCTTAAAAATGTATTATGACTTGCTTATAAACATTTTTTTATTGATAACATTAGGTAAACTTATGAGAAATCTTGTAATACATTTTAAAACCTTAGATATAAAAAGAAAAATTTTTATGAATTTCCAACTCAAAATAAATTGCACATTTTCGTCATTTTTACGTATTTTGTCAAAATTTGAACTTTGATAAGCTATAAAAAAAAATTGTGACTACGGAATTTTAATATATTTCATCTGCCTTTGAAACTATATATTAGAAGCCTACTATCAAATTTTCAAGATTTTTTTACCTAACAAATAAAATTTGATTGACATTTATAGAAAAAAAAAACTAAAAAAATTGGAAACTAAAAATGTCCGTTAACAGCTCAAAATGAGTCAGAATATTTTGGAAATACTAGGGTGTGTAGAAAATGCTTATATAAACATTCGGTCAAAATTTTATGTCTCTACGGTCATTTAATTCTTTTAGAGTTATACCAAAAACCAAAATAGATTTTGTCAAAAATTGGTTTTCCGTAAAAATTCCCGTTTTTCCCTCAATTTTTCATTTGTTTTTCACGGCGCTTTTGAAAAGTACTGGGAAATTTTAACTTTTGATTACCCAAAGTACCAACTAGATTCACTTTCCTATTAGAAAAGGTACTATTGAAAAAAATTAAAGCATTTTTACCGTCTTAAAAGGTGATGAGAGACACAAAAAAAAATAAAAAAACACACATCATTATAAAATCAATACATTAATCGCTCCGCTCAGAATCTGAAATAAAAAAAAACACACATCATTGTAAAATCAATACATTCATCGCTCCACTCAGAATCTAAAACAAGATAGTATTTTTTACGAACGAACTTTAAAAAACTGAATAGTATATTATTACTATTAATAGTATAATAATATATTTTAGATAATAATTTATCTTATAGAAATGCATACTATGGTAATATCGTGTGTGATTTTAAAACTGTTGCGTAAAATATAATACTATATAAGTACTAACAAAAATATTCTAGTTGTTTTTAATTTGAATGTATTCAATACCACGACAGTTAAATAAATATGAAAATTTAAAATCAGTCTATATAAATAAAAGCTACGATGAATGTGGATTAATTGATACGTCTAACTTGTGTTTTCAATTTCTAACAAGTAACAATGCATTGCACTTCAAGAGAAATGCTAAACAAAAGGTTAGTAGAAAAAAAAACAAAATAAGTAGGTACAAGAATTTAATTTGTATTTATTATTACATCAAAAAGCATTATAGTTATATTGTTCCTTTTGTCTTAATAATATATACGATTAAACATTTACCACATACTTACTGTGCAACACCAATAGCCAATAGGAAGGTGCACCAGTTAAGAGCAAACCAAAATAATATAAACACGTTTTATTTGGTAAAACTTATCATGTTTGTTAAAAATACAATTTATTTTAATAATAACTTATATTGAGATATTATTATATTTGTATTTGTTTAATTGATTTAAAACAACAAATCGATAAATATCATAGTGGTAAACTTTAAACTACAATCATATTATGTTCCAGTTATAATTTATTTTATATTTCTGCATTAAAATATTACACCATAAAATAAAATGTTGTAAATAACTATGAGGTTGTATAGCTAATAAAGTGTATGAATATGTGTTCATATAATATATGACTAGTTACTGGCTATAGAAAAGATTATAATTAAGTTATATTATACAATATAATAATTCCAACATTATAAACAAACTCAATGTAAGATAATTTAATATACCTAAACAAAATTCTAGTACATTATTGATCAAAGACAATATATATTATGCATCTAAATACTAAATAGAAAGTACCTACGTATTGAAAGAGTTACTGCTTGTCTGCACAAAATACATGATTTAATATGCCAGAGAACTGATTTATTATTTACATTCATTTACACAATATAGGTATTGGTTTTTCAAAGCCTTCCTTAAAATTAAATCAATACTACAGTCTAAAGTGTAATTAAAATTATTATCTTTTTTATTATCTATAACTACACTTAAAGTTGAACAAAAATAATGGTTATCAGATTTGGTTTCTTTTATACTTACTTGATTAGATACCTTGACGCTTCAATTAAATTTAATGTAATATAATATAATATATAAAAAGTATTACAAACAATAAAACAGTAAATATTTAAGAGTAGAACATTTAATTGTAAATCTATTTTAAAAGCAAGAAATATTGGATTTGTGACTAGGTAATTATCTGACCTGTCACCTATTTGAGTTTCGGGATAAAAATTAAGCTCCTTATTGCTACACCTCTTTAATATTTTACTGTTTCAACTTTCAATCAAGTCATTCCAAACAATAAATTTGAAACATACTTTACAAAACAACTGTATTGATATACTATAAGTACCTACTTCTAAGTTTAATAGATTATACAAGTGAAGTATTTTCGTACTTTTACAATAGATTATTTATTTAAAACAACGAATATAATCCATCGCATTATAGATCAACTATTTACTTATTACAAGCGTACCTATAATCTATTAATTCCTATAACGCATGTTAATTGTAAAGATTTTGAGAATATTTTAAACATTTTCAAAAACTTCATTGTTAATATAAATTGTCCACATTAAAAATGATAGCTTGATCGATGTACAACACATTAAAACATAATTGTTAGTCAACAACAATAAATTAATTTATGTCATACGAATTAATAACTATTTTTCAATTTCATTTATTTTAATAATATCTACATGCTGTACTTGATGTAATTTTAAAAACATAATAAACTACCAAACTAAGTTTAATTATTTATGTATGATGTACTTTAATTAGTTTTTAATTTTAACTTTTAGAATCATTCAGAGTATGTTAGAAAAGTAACGCATTCAGTCGGAAGGGCGTTGCCATATCCATATGATAAATCAAAATAAATATGACTAACCGATAGCAAAAAAAAAAGCAGCAACAACTGAAATGTAGCGTAATGTAGTTTGTTATTTTTTCAAATGTATTGTTATTCAGTAATATTATATCTGTTTTTTGGTCTCCATATTCACTTAAACGTATTACAACGTTACACCTACAATATTATGCAAAACTAATTATTATTTTTACAATCATTCCAGAATTATATTATTATTATGCTTAATTTTAAACCAGTACTTCTTTATATTTTTTTCATTATACTGTTTTAATTTATTTAACAATTAAAAATAAACATTAATATAAAAATATGTTACTTATACATAATTTACTTATTTCCACTTCATAAGACATCAATAACCATTGTTTTTAAAAATATTTAAATTTTTGATCCCTTTTAGTAATTATAAAATAATGTCAGTCATTGCACCATGTGTTTTTTGTGTGACATGAATGGTACATATTATCAACATGTCGGAAACTTAATTAGTAATTTCAAAAATAGGAAAAGGGTCTTTTCAGAATCTAAATAGGGAATGACCACTCCGTGCATACGAGGCGCCGTCATTTATGTCAGACCATACTTCCCGACCACTTCATGTGCAAATATTCTGCATGAGCGGTCTAAAGTACATAAATATAGTGGTCAGTAATTTATTGCTTCAAAAACTTTTCAAGGTGCACTCAGGGAATATTAAAAATGTGTAGGTGAAAATGATGGTCTTGAAAAAAACATTAAACACTTGGTTTAGCTAATGTTCATTTCGATTTTGAGTTTAGTAAATATAATATATGACACTAAAATATGTAGTTTCACTCACTCCCGAATATTATATTTCAATATATTCAATAGATACTTTATAGAATAAAATTATAATTTGGTAACAAAGTCAAAGTGTTTAGTAATCTAATAAATACTAAACATCTAAAGTGTTTATTCATTGAAGTTATTGTTTTTAAGTAAACTTAAAATTACAGACTGTCTCACTAATCAAAAACCATTAAATCTCCCTGCTTTTTGTGATTTTATTTAGTTCAAAAACATAAAAAGTGTAAAAAACATACTGAAATACATCTTTACTCCAGTTGTAGTGTTTCGTGAAATATAAATACGTAATTATTTTAAAAAATGTATAATTATTTGATATTAAAAACAGTTTTCAATACAAAAAAAAATGTGATCTATTTTGATGATTTTTTAGTATATCCATAATTATTTAATAATTCAGAAAAGGATTTCGAAAATTACATTTATATTTGATCAACATTTGTCTAAACATCCATTTCGCAGATTTGTGTTTACAAATTATATTTATTACATTAAATCCACGATATAAATGTGACTACACTAAACAAAAATGGTTTCAAAATATAATTAATTTACTCATGTTAATCAACTGCTTGATATTTAAAAAATTACGACCTTTTAAAATCGTCCATTTAAGACTATGTACCCCGCAGTGACCTTTTCTAATGGATAAAGGCGTAGCCGCTTGTATGTTAATTGTTTGAGGGGTAAAATGGAACGAAAGTAATTATACTTAACTGAAACAAGACTTTAAATAAAAATCCATAGCCTTAACGCTAAATTCAATTATTATTTTAGGAGTTGCCAATTTATATTAAAAAAATGTATGATAAATATTGTCTCTTTCGTTACACAGTTGTAAGCAATATGCAATCTTTTACTAGGTACAACTTAAATTTTTTTTAAATTTTTTAATTATATATTACGCAATATATTATATTATAATTTATCATGATAAATATATTATTTTTAATATTCTAAATAATATAAAAGCAATAAAAGCAGGGGTATATAATGTTAATAAATAAATATTTAATTGTGTAGCACAAATTTTAAATGAAACATAGTATAATATAATGGATTTACTACATTACATTTAAAAACAAGTTATGAATCAACATCAAAAAAATACGGAACTTTAAAGTTTAAATATTTAGAGCTGAAAAAAATTAATAGATTTAAGAATATAAAATATACATATTTCTTCTATATCCGCATAAGATAAATTCTAAACAGCAGAAACACAAAAAGTTAATAATCAAATATTATTTGCTGATCTTTTAAAAACTGACGAGATGAAAAAAAAAATAAGGTGGGCAAGTGGGTCACTGCGATGGATGGTGTTAAATTTGAATTCAATGATATTATATCATTGAATACGAAAAACGAGACTTGGCGAAGACAGTCAGTCAGTCTATGATATAGTACTAAGTATATTTGATAATATTATTGTAAAAAAATATATACATATATATGTATTAAGAGGTTGCCACCAGCATGTGTTGTCTCCGTTTTACAAACGCGTAACATAGCATAAATACGCTCAGCAGTTTACGTTTTATTCAGTTAGCTTAAAAATGAAAGTGATTTGACCTATTATAAAACTTGATTGCAAGAACATCATCTGTGTTTTGTTGGAAGTATATTTACAATAATTCAGTTTTTAAGTGAGTTATGCGTGTATAATAAATGTAAATTAAAAATGCTCATAACTCACTTAAAAACTGAATTATCATAAAAAAACTTAACAATTAAATTTAAATTTAAAAATGTCTGTAAACAGCTCAAAATGAGTCAGAACATTTTATCAAGTAAATTATCTGATATAAAAAAATATGGTGTAATTTTCAAGTATTTACATTTATTTGTTTTTGAATTACAAAAAACTAAAAAAACTGTTACATGAGAAATCGAGTGAATGAAATCGTGTACAAATTTTAACTCAAACGTTCATAACAATTTAAATTTACTTTCAGGTAGACATTTTTTTTAAGGCAGGACAACTTATGTAAAATCTCGAATTAAATTTTTAAGACTGACATTTAAAAATAAATATTATTATGAATTTCTAAAAATAATTTGCACATTTTCTTGATATTTACGAATTTTGTCAAAATTTGAACTTTAAATGATTATAAAAAAAAATTTTTTCGATGGATTTTTAATATTTTTCAAATTTCATTATAATTATATACTAGGAGCCTTGTATTAAATTTAAAGCTGTTTTGCAAAACAAATAAAATTTTAATGACATTCATAGAAAAAAAAAAAACTAAATAATTGGAAACTGAAAATGTCCGTAAACAGTTCAAAATAAATCAAAGTATTTTGAAAATGTTAATTTAAATAACTAGTGAAATTTGTATGTATATACAGTCATTTGTTTTTGAGTTACACAAGAAATAAAAATCATAGATTTTGTCAAAAAACCGATTACGCGTTAAAATGCACGTATTTCCATAATTTTTATTTTGTTTTTCCCGGTGCTTTTGAAAACTATTGGGAATTTTAAATTTCTCAAATCCATCAACTATATTTACTTTCTCATCGAACAGGATATTGTTGAAGAAAATTTAAGCAATGGTACTGCCCTAAACGGTGATGACAGACATAAAAAAAAACCACACATCATTGTAAGATCATTGTTTTCAGCACCATATTCATAACATTCAATATTTATGTATTTATATATGAAAATTAAAAAAAAATACTTTGATGCTATTTAAATTTAAATATCAATAGATAATTAAAAAAAAAAACCTACCAAGGCATAAAACCGAGAATAGAGAGTCTTGAAACGTTATTGTTGACAATGTTCTATATATCTATGTCGACTAAACCACTTTTTGAAAAGTTGTACCAACCTTTGTTGATTGAAACCCAATCGCGATTGAGAACATCTTTGAAGTCCGATACATGTGCGGGACATGTACTTATGGGTACTATTGATTAATCGCTCAAATCCTCTAGTCGCCGAAATACAACCACAATTGCCTCGCATATTTTTCATCGTAGTCTTGTTTGTGGCATACTTTAAATCACCGATGTCACCAATTAATAATAAACCTTCTAATACGAGATATGTAGACATATAATATTATTATCGATGACTATATTCTGACCTACACGATAAAAAATTATAAGTTTAAAGACGTAAATGAGGAGCACGATGCTTTCGCTAATTTTGACTCTGTACTTTGTAATCCCAAAAAAAAAGTGTCTACCAACAATATGCCCAGGACTGTCAAACACAACAAAATTGTTATAATATTGACACCGTCAAGTACAAACTAATCGCACAATGTAGAAATCGATGACGTGTTGTAAAATAACTGGCGTAATGATGACCTTCTATTATTTTAATATTATAACCTACGACGTTTGCTCATCGTTATGCTTATCTTCATAGTCAATTTCTGTAGAGGTGGATAAAAAAGTAAAATGTGCACGGTATACCATCATTCATTTAGGTTCTAGATTCATTATTTTCATGTTTTAACATTACATACAGTTTTCACTTTTGCGATGTCAGGTGCGAAGTCGAAACTCTATTTGAACAGCTCGGTAGATCACTGAAACAGTATTTTTATTAAACACAACTATATGTGCACCAGCAGACTAAAAAGAAAGTCACGACGTATAACAATACATATTTTCAACAATTTGTTAAAATTAAACCACGCATCAACTCAATTTGCCATAATTGGGGGGGGGGGGGCACTGATTAGTGATTACTATCCGTTTAAATGATGCTCACGAATATTGAAAACATTTAAGATTTACCTTGGTTTTTGTTTTTATGATGAAATCTTCAAATTTTCATCGGTACCAACATTATCATAATATCAAGTGGTAAATAAATGAGTGATTGAATGGAGGTCGGATATTCTATAGGAATTTCATATTATTATTTGTTTTGTTTTTGAGCTAGTGATATTAATTAAATTCTTATTTATTGTGTGGAAAATAATAAATTGTGTTTATATTCTAAATACCATAATTATAGTACCTAAGATCAATTTAAACAGTGAACGATTGCCAGATTTATATTTTATAGTTTGATTAAGTAAGTTTATAATTTTCTCCAAGTTTTTTTTTATATATTATGAAGACAGAGTTTACGTTTTTATTAAATATTTTTTTAGTGCAAGTAATGTTGGATATAATTTTTTGTTTAGTTATTTGGTAATTTGTTTCACGTCTATGTTGTTTTTAATAATATAAGATAAATCAGTCGATTCGTATATTTCTGTTATTTTATAACAGAAATATCTACAGAGTACAACAAATCTTTTACCGACCATCTCGCCATCACTCTAACAGTATTCACCATTAGGCATTAATACACAAACTAGACATAATAACGGGCCATATACGTGGTACCACTGTACCAGTCAACCGTATATACAATAATATACTGAAAACTAAAATGTAAATTATAATTGTCATTATTTACAATAAAATACAATAAATAATGATATTATTTACACATAATTTGATACCGTCACTCGCAATGTCATTTACAATGAAAGTCACGAGTATTACTCTGCAGCCTACAAACGAATGACTATGTTTTTGAACGAGACAAATTATAGTAATATTACTAGGTGGTGTGACTTTTCAGCCCTGATTAACACTATATGTTCGCTCTTAATGATTACCGCAATATTGTAGATGGCATGGTTCGTTCGTGTATTCACATTCAATAATACTATATTATTATTATCATCATCATCAACCCCGCGTAACTCGATATCATTATTATTACAATTTTCGGCGAAGACGATTTTATTCGTCTCTCATAGCGATCGGTCTATATAATATAGTGTGCTCTATGTAGTATGACCTACATTATTATATTATATAATATAATAATAATATCTTTATAATGTTATATTTGTCTGTTTATTACGATACATAGGTACATGCATAGTAAGTTTATATAGGACGTAGGTATATATGTTCTGCAGTCGTGTACCAATATACGCGTCGACAGTGATTGACGGGGAAATACGCAAGTGAAAGATGCCCACCTGTGAGTGTGTATCATAATATTGTAATATTATACGACACAACATATCTAGATGGTCATTGTATGACTGGTGCGAGTACCCAAAATACCTTAGGTATACCTAAACACACAACACCTATATCATAATATTAATATATACCATACTCGACCAGGAGTTTCATGGGTTTCGTACCAAATATAATATACAACTACACTACAGGAAACTTTTAAACTTTCGGATGCCCAAAGCCATATTATGCTAACTGTATTAGGCTATTTATGAATCAAACATATTATTATATCGAGTTGAACATTTCTGTGACTGAGCTTTTATGCAAATGGTATATTATATTATGTCATGTGTAGCGCTGTGAGGAGGAACTAAATAACCCAAAAATGTTAGTGAATGGCCAATACTGCCTTATAGGCGAGGATCGTTGTAAAACCCATATATTATAGTCTTGTTTTGTTTATCAGAGTACGGAACAGTGCTGTATAATCTGTATAGGAGAAAACAAATAACTATAATTGGAAAACAAAATAAATTGTTTAGTTTAAAACACTGCCATGAAGACAATTTGTCAGAAAGGTCAAATTTGAAAGTGATATACCTCGTGTTATTATTATTTTTTTTTATGATTACTAAAATATAAAACAATCTGTAATTATAAACAATCACATTAAGTAATTTTTATGTGATAATAAAAACATAACATTAAAAATAACTTTTGAGTAAGTCATCCATTGGTAACACCTGCAAACATTTAGTTGGATTTTCGATAACTAATAAAGTAGATCACGATTCCAATTTCGTTTGAGCCCAAGATAAAATTGGCAACAATATGAAGTTCTTCAATTATATTTTACACGTAAACGAACAAATACTATTTGAAGAATTTTCAACACATATTGGGAATTAATTCAATAACCACACTTTAAGCTATAAGATAGCAATGTCCGTATCAAAAACAGTACCTACGTAAAAGTATTTCTATGAAATAATATCATAATAAAATAATGTGTAAAATGTAGATATTCCTAAGAAAAACAATAATATTGAAATTCTAGAAAATTATTTTATCGGTGACATTGCGAAATGTTAACCATCGAATTAGTTGATTCAAAGTAATTACTTTTATACTAGTTCTATATGTTTATCATTATGAATTAAGAATAGGTTAGAATGAGAATCACTCATAGGTAATACATTTTTCTAAGAAAAAAGTAATTATGAATATGTTTTATAAATCTGTTTGATTATTTTAAGGAAACGTTTTTTTTAATTAAACGTTATATATAAAGAAAATTTAATTTAATTTATTTAGTCGATTTTGTTGACGTGACTTCATCGTTTATTTTAACCTTCAATCGAATTACAAAATTATTCTACCAAGTCAAAAGTAGAACCGAGCTTAACGTTTTTAATGCAAAGTGTATCATAATTGCTGTCATTTATTGATGGTTTTCTCTCGAATCTGTCACAAATCGCCAAGCGATATTGTAAAATTATTATTTTATTCAATAACATGTACTTATGATATTTTTCTTATGATTATTACTTTTAATAATATTTACAAAAACAGGAAAAGTAACTGGCATACATAACATAATATTATAACTTACGGAGTTTTTTAATTTTTAATTATGACATAATATAAAAATTATTAATAAAACAGTACATTGATCGATATATATTTAAATATTTTACATATTTTATCGGTTGAATAAATTGCTTTACTGTTTTTCCTTTCAACATGTATAATATACAAATAACCAGTAATTTATTAATACATGTATAGTATATATCTATAGTTTATACAAATGTATGTTGAACTTGTTAACAATTATTTAATCGTCATTGCAAAAACCTCAAACCTGTAGAGCCCTATTAGTTTTATTACAACTAAAATTAGATTTACCTTTCTTTATGAACTCAAAGAACTAATTGGTAACTTGATACTTTTACTTCTTATTACCTACTTGGTTATTTTCGGGCCTCGGTTACGATACAACAAATAGTTTTTAATTGCAAACTACTTACAAAGACAAATTTGACTTATACAGTTATATCTACATTTATATAACCAACATTATGCAAATAAATTATGATCAATTGTTGTGATTGCAATTGTGCTGATCTTGTGGAAATCTCTATATTCATATTTATGAACAAAGACTAATTATTTCTCTATCATATAATTGTCTTAATGACGTCCTACACAAAATATAATATTGAAACAAAAAATTATCAAGTAGATTCTTGTTTCAATATACCTATGCAATACACCATCATTATTCTTATAGTTATTAATGTTTTATTAAAACTTAAATGTATTTTTTTTTTTTTTAATTACGTATTTGGCATACTATTGTAAACAAATTATAAATGGATATATAATTTGAATCAAAGTTAGATCACATAATTATACTGTACCACTAACTATCTTTAGGTTTTGGTTATTTGTAATTAATAATAATAAATAATACTTCCTAAAACGCAACCAATAATTTGTTTCATTTCCACTGGTGCAGTGGTATCATAATATATACATGTCCGACGTCCGTCTATCGTGATATAAAACACCAGTATACATCAAGGGTAGTTAAGCTTTTTTTGATAAAGATCTACTGATAATATATTTTTTTCACTGAGGAGCCATAAAAATATATACAACTATTATCCACAGTGGTCCAGGGGCGCCATTTGGGTTGCCAGGGTGTGCGTGTGCCTAGGCGTCATTGATACTATGGCAAGGCCACCTTGACCTTAAGTTTTCCAGTCTTTCATTGTGTTTTTTCCTTTTTGTTTGATATCCTAATAATTTCAAATATAGGTTACTATTAATACAATTTATGCGTTCAAAAATTTAAAAATAATAAAAGCTGAATGATAATAACTAATAAGGTACCTACCTAAAATTTGAATATTTTATATTTAATTTATTAATTATGTCATGTATGAAAGCTAAGTTATTGTTTATGTTTTTGATAGAAAAAATTATATAGTAAAAAACGAGGAACGTTTTTATTAATTGGACTCTTTAATTGTTTACACACCCTTAAAAAAACTAAAACGGTGCCCCTGCAGTGGTCACCGAGATTTTTTTGAGGAGCTACTAAATATATAATAATAAATTCTAACAAAGATCTTTGTCAATGAACTTTGAGATCATCCTTGATTGACCATTTAGGCCTTTTAGCCACACGCGATAATATGATATACAGTTATAGTACTATATACATACTAGAATATTGTGCCACTCTATAATTTAAGCAACGTAAATTTTTATTAAGTTGAAATATTATTTAGTATTTATTTACCTGCTATTTACTATTTAATGTATTAGCAAATATCCTTGAATTGTGTGCAATATAATGTATAATATTATGTTTCTGTATTTTTAAAAAGTAGTGATTCAAGGAATAATAGACTAGAGTTGTTAAATAAAAATATTCCATCATCGACAAGGTTTCCAGATGATAAATATTGTTAATCTCTTTATCATATAATATTTATAAACAACAATAATAACGTTGACAATATACTTTTATGACGCACGTGTATAATATATAATATAGAAAGATTTCAATTTTTCAAATATTTAGGCATGTAGGATATACGTGTCATAAAATATACACATTTATCGGATAACGCGTTATCACCCCACCCACATTTCTTCAATGTTTCGATCACTATAAAATTAACTCTTATTCGACGTTGTCGGTATCCAAAATCTGCAGAGTAAACGACAGATGCGCATTTCACGATACGCCTTTAATGGCAATGTTTTTGTTAAATCGCTATTTCGGCGTACGACGAAACGCATTAAAATAATAATATAGCGCAAGAAAAACAAATTATTTTACCCATGAAATCGCGTATATTATTATTATGGTTACAGAAATTGTACTCCTTTAACGTCTCGTTCATATATTTATATTTTTGTTTTTAATTTATTGTTGATTCTCTTTTATTATCATGCGGTAATCTCATTTTGTTTTAATTATTACAAAACGAAAAAAATATATAAATCATAAATATTTATTTAAAAGACATTGTTTGACCATGGGAGTGAGAAATTATAACTATTCTTTCGATACAGTCACGTGATACCGCAATGGCATGAACATAATTTATTTGACTATTATTTTACCAAATATTGTGTTTAGCGCTATGTAAATACTATATAAATGTTTTTTTTTTTTAGTTTAGAAGTGTAAATACTATATGAACATGTTTCTATTTTAATTTTTTGTGAAGTATGATTTGTAATCTTCATTGTCTATATTTGGATGTAGATATTATGGGTGTGGGTATATATTCACTGTGGGTATATTTTGAGTTTCAACTATTGTCTTTTCCCATCCTTTGTGGGTTCTTAATTTATTTTTGAATGTAGTTCCAAAGGATCGCTGCAGTCTCTTACTGTACATCCTCATCATTTAAACGGTGTTTTTAAACCCATGCGTATAGATAGTATTTCATACTTAGTATCCAAATTTTCTTTTAATATGATTTTGCCAATCAAACCAAAATAAATCCTTTTGAGTAAAACACCAACATTAAATTTGCATGTTTTTTTATAATCATTTATGTATAGTATTACAATATAAATTCAATACATAGTATCAATACTTGGTTGCATTTTCTTTGACGGTTTCGTACCACCTTGTATTTATATTTCATGTCATTAAAAATGTTATTAGTATTTCCTATTGAACGCTGTTTGCATAACACACACATACAGAAATATAATGTATCGTATTCACTAACTACACAAGAAGTATTGAGACATTTATTAGTTCAACAGAACCCAGGCTCAATATTTACTTGTCATTTCTTATACAGTGTGATATTATAAAATTAATGAGAAAGTCAGACATCTGGGAAATAAATTCGGTTATAACTTATAATACTAAACTTGATCACGATTTCTCCCTTTTACTCGTATTTTTTAATAATATAGTTTATTTTATGAGTTCATAAACTTTGGTTATATCCACGATACAATTTTATTTTATTTATTTTTCAATTATATTTAATTTAATAAATAATATTTTATTTATTTATGTAATTGGAAAAAATCATATTTAACAAAATTAAAAATTCTTTGACAAATACGTGTACCAGGAATGTACACTATACATACAATAGTATTAAATTCAGTTATATTATCCAAATATACAACTTTCTAATTAGCTAAAACGTATACTGTTTTTTATTACCTATTCCTTCAGTATTTCTGTTGATATATTTAATTTTAATTTTTTGTTTGATAATTTCCAAGTTGTGTGTTATATTTACAAATAATAAGTTTTGATTAATAGTGCACCTTCTTTTAAATGGGAAATTCTTAGATTAATGAGTTTAAATTGTAACCAAGTTTAAATATATTATCTTGCCTCGAAAATCTTGATAAACGTATACGTCCAAATGATTTAATTTATGTGTAAAATCAGGCTATTTTTTATTTTAAAATTAAAATCGTGAATTTGTATTAATTATTGATGATTAATTCGTCGATATGCTCGAGTATAATGTATTATTATAGTATATATATATTATAGGTCCGTAATAAATAATATTAATAGATTATAATATGAGAAATACAAATATTTGTAGGGAATAACAACACATCGAGTAGATATAAACTTTTCAACTTGTTATACCAAAAGTCTCATGTCGGATAAGACTAAACACTAAAGTGCATCGTGTTTGTTCAACGTAGGTTTACGGACGAACGTTATCCGCTGACGGTTTTGGGGGGAAACGGTTTCAAAAAGTACCTACCGAGACCGTAATTGGACGGTGGAGCCAAAAAAATAATAAAACCAAACACACACATACACGAACATACATATATTGTACACTGCGAAGCGTTCGTTTTCGACATAGCACGACTAAATCGACCGTCCTGCAATTACGCGTCGAGCCCAGTTTTTTTTCGCGTTTAATTAAAACCTACGCGCACAAGCGTTACTGCGGTATCAAACGCGTATACCGACCAAAACATGGACATGGTCCAAAATGGTCACTTACTTCGGCTACTGTGTCTGTTCCCAGTAACCACGAGTATTAAAAAAAATAAAAATACGATATCGATGTTTTTGATTATTTTTATTGGTCAAGCAGTAGTCTAATCAGTTGTTTCACGGGAACGAAGGGTCATCCGCACCTGAAGGATGTTGATTGTGGATAGTAGGTACTCTGCGTGTCGACTCACTCTATTTAAAAGATGTACATTTTTTGAATAATATGCATATAATATTATATAGGCACTATTTGTTTAATAATAATAATGAAAACCTTATATCTTGGTTAGGTATCTTGGTAACCTCTAAAACTTAGAAGAAAACGTGGTTCCTCGGATGAAACAACTAATTATTATAAGCAACTTTTGGCAACCACGAGACTTAAATTTTCTAACTTTTGACGCACATACAATGTCTACGCGCGAAATTGTCTAGCCAATAATAATGTTGTGTGCGTAATTTGTTAATGTAAACAACTCAAGGAATAATTTTTTGTTCCTTGGAAATGTTGAAGTTATAACTTACTAACCTTCGTAGTTTTTTACACTTATTTTACCTTAAAACATATTAAAATGTATTCAATAACGTTTAAATTAACGTATTTATTAATAACTAACCAACTATTAATAAGTATAATATTATATTATTTATAGTTGGAACTATTATCTTACTACTTTACCTGATATAATTATTTTAAAACTATTGAAATAGTTATTGTCATCTTAAGAATTCAATAAATTGCAATATTGAAGTAATAACAATGGAACACGTTTTGTTTTTAATTTTAATAGATTATCTTTAGATGTTCAATATTTTTAGCATTTAAATGTATACATTTGATGCTTATTTTACACTAATTCAACGAGTAAGAAATTCATTAAATTTATCAAAAAACCTCACGTTATAATATTATTATAACAAAAATATTATCTAAACACAGACACGTGTAATATTTATTTATGTTGGTAAACTTTATGCGTTATAAAAAAAATACAAAAATAAACAATAAAGATCAATCAAAAATAATTATTGTTGATATCATAGTATCATAGTAAAATGTTGTCCATTTTATTTTGCATTAATAAATAATGAATAACTAAAAAGTATACTGAGACCAAAACCATTAAAGGAAATGTTAATTTAAACTTCCACAGCTAAAGATATTTAATTAATAATTTTATATTAAAATTAAATATTATTATTTTTAGTTAAAAATTAATTAAGATATAAATAATTTCAAAACAATACTAATTGTTTTAAATTGAAAACTGTTTCAGTTATTCTCCACTTGGAAACTCTTACCAACCCTAAAACAGTAACAGATCACTCAAAAATAATTTTGGTACTCGACGAATCCATATTAAATGTTAAGTAAATCTAAAAGAAAAGGAAAAACACTTAAATCTACTAATAAATTGAGTATTCAACAATTACACTGTCTGATATTATACTTCATATACCTAAAATTATACTATACATTGTGAAGTGAATAAGAGTGATATCACTTATTTTCACATTAGGACGTAATTATAAACTACCCAATTGAATTTTAAATATTTTAAATTAAAAAAATGTATTGTCTTATTTTTGACTATATCAATATTATTTGTTCGTTCTTCTTTTCTAATTTTCATAATCAACATTTTATTTTATCTTATTAACTTTTTTCTCATGATATTACAATTGCAGTAGGGACTGCGGTAACATTACTTCCACCTCAGCCGCATAATTTACAGTACAAAAATAAATGTATAAATCATATATAGAGTGATTCACCTATCGTCATCACCACCATTTTTTCCTTTAGTAAAGAATTTATTCAAATTCTTGATATTTTTTTCCATTACCTACTTAAGGAGTGTCCTGTAGCGATACAAACTTATGTGTTTTCAAAAAAAAACACCCTTTTTTCACTGTACATTATTAAGTAGATCATTTTTTGAAAATGTTGATGTACATACCTTGTTTAAAATGTGAATGAGTAGTTTCTTAGTTATTAAAATGTTTGTAGTTACAAAGAATAAAAGTCATTAAAAATGGTTTACAAAAATAAAATATAAATGTAAAGTTGGAACTAGTATTTCTTATACTAGGGCTATTTTTTCAAATTATTTATATTGATAAACAATTAATAAACAATATTAAATTCCTATTATAGTAAGCTTCTAAATATTATTTTCAAACCGTCATTAAAGTTTACGGAATTTTTGTATAACACGTGTTTTTAAAGTAAAAATATTAACAATTAACATCAATATAGATTTATTATAACAGTTGACAACTTTTCATTTGCCCAAAAAATACATAACACTCGTGTTTTATAAATATTAATTGTTCTTTCTGTATATATCTAATCAAAAAATAAAATTTACGTTTCTTAAAATTATGTGTGAAAATTCACAATTATATACCTACAGACTACAATATTATACATATATTGTAGGTAGGTAATTTTAATTTATCATGGAATTTAACGTGGATCCATACAATATAAGATGTATTATAATTCTGTAACATAAATTGCATACTATTAAAAAAAAATATACATTATGTCTTAAAAATCACACTTCAAAGTTGTGTACGCCTATATTATGTATTTATATATTATTTAAATGTATATAGTGCACGTATTTAGGGTTACGCTAGGCACTCATATTGTATTCATTCGCTGACCTACTCAGGAGTTGTATTTGAGTTGAAGGTCATTATTTTTATGCATTGCTTATTTACTTACATTATTTTAGACGAATGTTTTCTAAAACTATTTATCTGACATAATTATTTTCCAACACAATAATACACTCTGATGCAGAAAACTCGAATAAGAATTTAAATAAACAAAAACTAACTTTTTCTGTCAATTAGCTCTTGTCTTGAGACATAATTTGTTAAGACTTTTTATAGAAAATATCACAGTAATTAAACTACAAAGAGCTCAAAAAAATATTCATTTTATTTTTGACACATTTAAATAAGTTTATAATTTAATGAATGTATTAGTAAGTTTTAAAATTTAACCAATAAAATGAAAATATAAGATAATATTCTAATATTTATACTATCTATTTAAATAAACTGTATAAATAATTATTTAGACATGATGTTCACTATTTAAACCTTTTAAATCATGGAATTCTTACATTTTTTCAATGTTTGGAGTTTTTAAAACAAAAATAAAATTATGGATATAATACACTTACCTATAATGCTATATACTACCACTGTAACTTATTAGAGATAAAAAATTGTATTATATAACTAGAATAATTAAATATACTAGATATAAAAACAGTTTTTTGGAGTTTATTTTGACACTTAAGTGATAATCAAACTTTAAAATAACTAAGCACATAATTTCAGTAACTATTAATACATATTTTCCAAGTATAAAAATAAAATGTTTAATAACAATAAATTGGTGTTAAATATATGATATAATATTAATTTTTTTATGAAAATAAAATTATCTTTTAATAGTCACGTTATAAAATAAATATTATCAGTGATTAATTATTATTATTGATTAATATAGAATGTGTAATTTATGAGTTTGAACGAATATTTAAATATATTTTTTTTAATTTGTACCAACCATTTAGTTACTTACTAATACCCATTAATTTATTCTTCTATTTTTTTAATTGTTCCATGATTATTTATTATTATTTGTATTAATGTGTATTTTATTATAATACCGTATTATTTTAATTTTATAAGACCCACTAAAAAATACAAATCCAGTATTTTTTTTTAATTTCAAAAATATGTTCTTAAATTAATTAAAATTACTTATTGCAATTTAAGTCATATTCAGCAATAGTAAAACTATGTATGTGAAATAGTTATAATGAATAAAGGTAATGTATAAATGTAAAACTATTTTGAAAATTCAAGAATATAATACAACATTTAATATTATTTAAATAATTAGAATCATAACAGTTCTAATTTTAATGAATATTTATATATCGAACCTTGGTATATAATTGTATTAAAAAAAAATCACCCACTTTTATTTAAGTATTATAGTTTTACTTAAAAAAATTAATAAGTTATTTCACGTGTACTTTAAGCTAGATGTCAAATATTTTCTGAGTTATGGATGTAAAGGCATTTGAAAAAAGTTCAAAAGAACGAGTAATAGCATAAAAAAATACATATATGGATTTTACGACTCATTTTATTTTTAGGATCAGACATAAAATATTTACTGATTTAGATAACATTTTCTAGCTAAGTACAAAATTTTTATTCCCTAACCGAATCATAAAGTTCTTTGGTTTAATAATATGATACCTAAAGTCAATCATTTATTTTTAATATGACTCGATTTTAATAAAAAAATATTACAATTATCCATTATACTTCAAAATTAATTTGAGAAAACGATATTAAACTTCTTCCATTTGTATTCGACATTATATTATAAACATTTTTACTAACAAATTAATAAATTATTACAAGCATAAATGTTAAGTTTTAGTATAAAACTTAATAGTTTTTTGAACGAATATCAATCAATAAAATAATTAAATAGTAAATATTGAACTTAAGATGAAGTTACATCCGCTGGCGTGATTTCTCAGTCTTGAAAATGTACAATATAGAATAATTAGCGTTCAGTGGTATTAATTTTGTGTTGTTAGTGTTGAAATGTTAATAGAAAGGTTAATTTACCTGTTATCAAGTTTAAAGGTAAGAATATTATCTGATTTTTCTCAATCTCTTGTTGGTTTTTTCTGAGGTTATACACCAGTACGCTAAGCACTTAGTATTACAATTTATAACTGCTCGTAACTCGCTCTAAAATACAAATAAAAAAAAAAAACTTACAAGTGTCTATTGATAATAATATTAGTTCTTACTTTTAAATTCGGTAAAGGGTGTATTTCCTGCAAATTGATTTTGTTAAACACAAATTTGCTGTATTGTACGTTTATAAGACAGAGAAAACAAATATGTAATTTAAAAAAATGTAATGAAAAACTATATTTTAAATTTGAAAATAATTTTAGATGAAAAAAAAATCTAAAATAACTGGTGATTTCCGTTTTATTTTAGATGTCGTACAACTTATAATGAAGTTTAACCATGTCGCAATAATTATTTATTATTCAATTTACATAAAATATTAATTTAAATGAAGGTATAAATAAGAAAACAGAATCCATGAGACAAATTAATATCAGACAAAATATTTTTATACAAATATATTAATTAGCTGCTGCTATGCTTATATTAGTTAAAATATTTCTGATTATTGATTAAACATTTTAAATATACTTTTAACTATCCTATTATATTTGACACTTATAGCCTGAGAAAAATTTAAGAGTTTTCTTTAAAGTTTTCAAGAAATTTAAGTGGAAGAAATTCAAAATACAGATAATTGTTTAAAAGGCTATTTTAGGCTAAATATAATGTTGATGAGAACATAATAGACTTTCAGAACTATATTATGTAGATCCCTAATTTATTTTAGTATGATGTTAAAGACATTATTTAATTTTCAAAATATTACTTTGATCGATTTTACATATCGTATTTAAAATATCCATGACTGTTTAAATATTAAAAAATTAACTGTTTCAACTTCGAATACTATATTAAAGGCAATTCAAGAAATATTGTCAGAATCGTTTAAAAAAAAAAAAAAAATTATTCCACGTCTTTCAATAATTGATGTACATTGTACATTTATTATTATGATAATAAAGCAGTGTTTAATCCGAGAAGTGCAAATCAAATCTGGTGCCTGATATCCAATTCTTTTTTACATTAACTATTATGGTGACTGGTGACTCTTAAACTTTCAACGAATAATATATTATTATAAGATAATAGTATTACAGTACAATAGTTAAAATAACATGTTTTCATGATGCATTAGAAAACACCATGATATTAACAAGTTATTGTTTTTAAACACTCATAGTTTCTACCCACAGGCGCACATATTAGATGCATTTTATAGACCAGTGGACCAGTTAGTGTCATTATTAGGTAACCCACAGTATTATTTTCAATTTACTCATTTTTTTTTACCTATACTAGTATATTTTACGTTACCAAAAATTCCCGTTTGGCGATATTTCGCTACATCATTTTATCTTCATTTTTTACACAAATTTTATTTTAAAAACACTCAGTTGTGTACTTAAAATGTAACTAATAATTATAAATAATTATATATCCATTGAAAATGCGAAGATTAAACGAAAAGACAGATTTTTAAATTACAAATTTTATATAATAGGCACTAATATCGTCTGCAAGATTAATATTTTATAATATTATTTCTATAAAATATGAAAATACGATGTATCAGTATTAATGATATTGTCAACTAGTAATGAAAACACTGTGGTTGAAAATAATTTCAAAATTAATTTCTCTTCAGTCTAAAACAATAACTAATATTGTATTAATATGTTACCCATAATCATATTATATTATATTCGTGTGGTTTTGTTCTCATTAATTAAAAAAAAATGCAAATAGCTGTTACCTATAAATTTATAATTATTTATAAGTGCTGAATAATATACTATAATTGTTTAATGACAATGAAACTCGCTATTTATTGTATTTGTAAATTATATTTCATGTGCATAATAATTCCGTAGCCAATGCCAGTGCAAAAGCATCATTTACTTATGTTACGATCCGTAAAATTGAAATCATGAATGTTTAATGAACTCATTGTATTTAAGACATTACTGAGTGCACATAAACATAACGGTGGTTGGGTTTGAGGAAATTCGATGATAGGATATTAAATCGAATATTCTTTAGGTTATTTTTTTCTTTACGATACTTGTGATGTCACGTCGAGTGATGATCATTGATGTGGTACAAACATCAAAAAAGACAAGTGGACGGAATTGGTCATTAACGCGCTAGACTGTTTTTGTAGTAAAACAGTACTTATAAGTACCTATTATACCGAACCATAATATTATGGTGTAATATCATCTGACGGTGGCCGGTACATACTACTTACAGCGATATCATAATGACGGTTAATACGTATTGAAGTTCACCATGAAAGAATATTAATAAATATAATAAACGTCGGATGGCGATAACAGAAAACGATAGTATTACGAAAATCGGAAAATAAAAAAATTCCTACGCCAAATCGGCTGACGGAACGACGGCCATAAATTTCAATCGCAAACCAATTGGATAGTGAATACGACTACGGCTCTGTCTCGGTGCAGTGAGCGGGGCATAAATTTTTCAACTCACACGGCCTCGACGCTAATCTGTCATGTTGTCACAAACATAATTCTCGCGACCACACCGTGTGTTTCGGTAGGAAATCGAGAGCGTGCGCGTTGCTGTGGACAGAAGCGAGAGAGCAAGAAATCGAGAGAGAGAGAGAGAACCGCATGCTTACCGCCGTCGTCGTCGCGGGTATAGAAGAATATGAAGAAGAAAAAGAAGAAGAAGAAAAAGAAGAAGAAGAAGAAGAAGACGACGGTGGTGGGTAGTGACGGCGGTGCAGATGGTAGTGAGCCGATTGTGGCGTGTGGAACAGCGGATGGCGCACGCTCTCGATGACTCTCTCTTTCTCGCGGTATCTCTCTTTTTCTCACCTCCTCCACGCGACCCCTCCCCCCTATCACCACCACTGGACCGCCCACGCCCCTCCGCCACTGTCCGCTCCGACATCCAAACCGCCGTTCCGAATCTCTTTCGCGAGCAATCATTTTCTCTCGCTCTCTCCGCAAGCTTCGCCGCCACGGCCACCACCGCCGTCGTACCCGCGCGCGCGCGCGTCCGTTTTTGTCTGGTGGTTCGCGCGCGCCACGCGAAAAGCGGCAGCGGCACACCGCGCGCGTATATTCGCCACTCCGACCGGCCGGCACGCGCGCGCCGACGGCGGCGGCGGCCGAAAACGACGGTCGCTCGGACGCATGTGTTGTACCGTGAGCGCGGGACGGGTGGCGGTGGCAGGTGTGGCGTATGTGTACGCGCGGTGGCGTAGTTGGGGTCGAAACGTAGGACGCGTCGGCGGCCTGCAGTCAGGGTACAGCGTCCCCCGCGTAAACGCACGTACAACACGCACGCCGATTTCGGTTGATACACACGCGCGTGTCATTTGGACGTCGGTTGTTTTTCATTTTCTATTAAACAAAACTGAATATTTATCTTCGTCAAAAAAATAATTTGCTTGTTTTAAAACGTATTATTTGTTTTGTGGTTCCATCCTTCCGTCGGCTGAATATTATAATTGAAATAACATAATATAACGCCGAAAAGTATATTACCATCATAACAAAGGCTGCAACTCGCGTCTTCGTCCCGTGGGCCGCCGTGCCACCGGCTTCGCGCGACCAATTTACTACCAAAGGACCTAAAGCTCAGCGCTACATCCAAAGTCATAACACCAGCTTTGGATCGTGGACGACGAGACGACGATGTGGTGGCCGGGGCGCCGGGGCGCCGGTATCGCGTCGTCAAATTCCGTTTTTGCGATAGCCCTCGCCGGACGGTGGTCGTCTTCGTTGAACTCGTCGTCTTCATTGAACTCGTCGTCTTCGTCATCAATTCCGTTATTGCTGTCGTTGTCGTTGTCGCGTGCGTCTCCGTGTCCGTCACCGTCGTCGCCGTCCTCGCAGCGGTCGCCGTCACCGTCGTCGCGGTCGTTGTCACCGTCGCCGTGGTCGTCGTCCCCGTCGTCTGTTGCGGCGTCCGCCGCGTCGTTGGTCCGCGTGCCGTCCGTGCCACAGTTGCTACAGTCGACGACACTGCCTCCTCCGACGTCGCACTGTCGCCGGTGCGTGGCGTGAACGCGTCTCCGAGACATGACGGCGCGTCAGCACCGTCACGCCGCTGCCGTCGCGATCACCGCCGCCACCACGACGTCGTTGTCGTCACCGTCACCGTTGAACGCCGTTACCGCCGTTGACTCCTCCGACACGACACATACCCACTCCTGCTCCCTCAACTCTTCCACCTCCACGTCCTCATCGTCTTTTCCGTCCTCCAACGCGACCCATTTCACCCGCTACACGTTCTCCTCCGCGACAACAGCAGCCACCGACGCAGCCACCTCCTCGTATTGGTCCCCGTCAACATGTCTTGACACCGGTCCATGCTTCTGTGTTATATCAAAAGTACAGAGGTAAAAACCGTATAATATGAACATAATAATATTATAATCGTCATAATGTGTCTTAATGAACCGTCATAACAATTAAATGTAGAATATATGTTACGCACTTTATTATGAAACACTGCGAGTCAGCGACTTTTAATTAAATAATATGACATTATGTCCGAAATTATGTGATGTTCAACGTCCGATCATTTTTAAACAATCGCCCACCATTTGACCAATATTTTGTACTCTAAATACTCTTACAATCAATTATTACTGTTTGTTTGGAAAAACGAAAATAATTATTTCCCAATGATTTATAAACACTATTTTGTTTTCTGGCTCACTCATCTATAATCCCGCAGTAAACACGTCTGTGTAAACTTTGGATAATGTGTAAAAAAAAATCTCGTGGGCGTTGTTAATTATATACGTTCGTACTTACTTACTACACATGTCGTATGTTTTAATTCTATTATAACTACTGACTGGTAAAGTGGTACTAGTATTGTACAAGTAATCGAAACATTTTAAAATCGTAAAACCAAATAGTGTATAAAAAAATATGAGAGTACCTACATTAATGTATTGTTTTGGATAAATAATTGAGTAAAAAGTGACCAACAACATCGTGATAATTACACCGTAAATAATATTAATAACTATGAAAAATACAAGACTTGGGTATTTTTATAATAATAAATTATTTATTGCAAATTAACTTATACAAAATATGAATTACGACTAATGAATGAGAAAATGTCTGTGCCATTATCATTATTAGCTACAAATAATTTATTACTTTATTATTACATCCAAGCTTTCACACCAATAATCATTCATACGCGCGGTCTGTGATTATAATAATAATGATGATTATATAATGTCAGTAACAGAGTATAATAAAAGGTGTCCGGGGTTTGGCTTTTCTAGCCAACAGATTATATTTTATTTTGTAAAACAACAATTGGCTAGTGATGTATAATAACAAGATTTTTTCTTAATGAACTGAAATGTTTTTGTTACATAAAAATATTAACTATATGGGCCATTAAGTCTTAAGCTATATTATCATACCATAAGTATAAATTTCAAACAAAATCTGACATTAAATAATTAAATAATTTTCTGTGGCATGTATACATCATTTTGAGGAGTTTAACAACTCTTGAAACGCCCTTACCTTTATTTCACAATTTTGGACCAATCCCAAGTATTACAATATTATGTAGATATTTCTATAAAATTATATTTAAGTATATTATATTTCACGAGATAAAATGGTTCTCAGCAATAAATCGTTTTTAGTTTTATTTTATTCACAAATGGTAAAATGTATTAATTTATGTTCACGTGTATACAATAGGAACATTAAATTTTATTTTTATTTGATGCATTAGCGGACGACAATACTATTATTAAACTACCATGATAATGTCGTATTTCGTGTTTGTTCAATTAGTTATAAATATTGCATGTCAATGGCAGGTACATTTATAACAATTTTAAATTGTCATTAGTTGTATTTAGAAAAAAACATTTGCGCGCACCGCATCGCCGGTAAAAATATTATAAATCAGTAGTATGAAAATTTGTTCCACTTAATTATTATTTCTAAAATACGCACTTGTATTCGATACATATCTATGTCATAATAAGATTCAATAAAGATTAGTGTTTACTTATCAGGCTACAGTTATGGTAACAATTATAATTTATAACAAGTATCCTCGTGGTACTTAATTATTGTGTAGATAGGTAGGTACTTCATTCAAGTACAATGGACATTTCTGCAGTTACTAAAGGTCATCGTGACATCATTGCTTCATATTTAATTGATATATAATATGTTATTTCTATATTTCCAATCGACATGCATAACAAATTCATAGATATGGTAAATCATCGTATTTTTCTTTCTGCTTAATATACTTAAAGATTTAAATATCATTTTTAAATATGTTTATTTTTATATAATTAATTTGATTTTATGTACACTATTAAATTTAATAAGTATTTTAATGCTAATATACTGGAAACTAAATTTATCTATGTTTAAGAGAATTAAACATTTAAACGTATAAATATTTGAATGTTAATTCTGATCAATTTGGTTACAGAAACGTAATGTTATTATCGAATATATATTTCTTCTGTCCTTATACTAGACAAGTATATACAATATGATATACACAGTCTTGATTATTACATGTTTTCTCAACGTTTATTAAAAAGAAAAAACATAAACACAACACATAATGTAGTATATAGTACATTTTTTTTTAAGTTAATTTTTTTCGGAAAACAGCATTAATTTATGAAACAATTAAACAAATTCAAATAAAAATAATAATAATAAAATGCTAATCACTTTACTAGATAAGAAATATAAAATATATGATATTTTAACGAGGTCGTAGTTTGAGTACCTCGGTAGTTTTCAAGGAAATAGTTAAAGAAATAAAATATAACAATGTTTTTAAAACTATATAACTATGTATTTTGGTATTTTGTATTTATGTCAATGTTGATCACATTTGATTAACAAGAGCTTTTCTGAAAATCGTATTTTTTTTTTTTTTTTTTTTGTTACGCAAGGACTAATTTGAATATTATACTGGATTGTGTTATTCTGTTTAGATAAAATATGTAAAATAATATAGTATCCAAAAAATAAAATGATTATCTAAATAACATTATTTTTGATTTTAACTTTTCTAATTAAGAAATTTTGATGGATGCTTGGTTGTGTCGATTTTATAAAATAATTATTTATTTAACGAATATTTATTGTAAATATATTACCTGCTATCGTTCAAATACTAATATAAAATACTTATGGAAACTACATTAAAATTACATATTTTAAAGATTTTTTTATCACTTATTTTATCTGACTAAAATTAATTATTTAATTATAACTTAAGTTACAATTTGGTAGGTACTAAATAATTGTTAAAAATTGTATTTAATACGATTCTGTAGTGAATTTTTTTTTGATAAACGTATTTATTGGAGAACAATAGGAAAACGTTTATTGTATTTGTTCCATTGGTCTACATCAATAATGTTTTTACTATTTATAAAAAAAATGTATATATTATGTATATTATTATTTTCAAATAATACTAGACCTAAAATAACCAATTCAACTTTGTATAAATAGGGTGCAGTACCTATTGCTAATTTCCTTATTGAGTGATTTGACGTATCATTTTGACAAAAATGTATACAAATATATTATATTATATATTATATATGTATTTGAATAATAAATGCCCATTTATAATACATTGTAGCAATGGGAAAAAGGACATGACATGTCACTTTTCACCCACGATCACGGTATGAAATATATTATTGAATATGCTTAGGATTCAACGAGACAGATGATATTTTACGCACCCTTAGTTTGACATTTTACAAAACTCCGAATATATTTTTAAAAAAAAAGTTCAGATCAAATAACGAAAGGAATCCGAAAATTTGATGATAACTTTCATTGAAAGCGATTTTTATTCAAAATAGAAACAAAAAAGTGCGCACATAAATTTTGAAAAGCGACGTATTTCCTGTACGGCCAATTATGTTAAACGTAGAAGAAAAACATTCAATTTATGTGCACAATTATTCTATTTAACCATTTACAATAATATTTTACGTTTCTATAATAAAATTCTTCCTACTTATCGTACCATTTTTTAGAAAAGGTTATGTAGTAGGAATAAGGATGGTAGCGGCTGTGTATTCAGTAATTTCCCCCATGCCAACGAATGCCAGTATACCTCTACTGCGGCGGCAATGATCTACCTCATTACGTCCGGCATGCAATCAGCCCTCTGTATTAATTGCTGTTTAAACACACATATATGTAAGCACACGTGCCCTAGAGAAATTCTCGTTATTATCTCTTCATCTCTACGGTATCCTTTTTTCGTGCCGGGTTCATCATAAATCACTGAATCCTAAGCGCACTCACCTCCGCCCCGTCGTTCAAGCACATAATAATATAAGTGCCTTATATCCCTATATAACACCACCGCCGTTGCATCCTCGAGCCACTAGGCGTTACAGTGTTTCTCCGACCAAAATTCCAAAGTCTTCGTATGGGTACTATATAACCCACCCCTGGCGCCGCAGCAGTGTGCGCCCACCCGTATCCGGTACAAAATATGTTGGGTGTATCTGGTGGATTTTACAATAGTCGATAAATTACACCGTCGATTAAATCGTCAAATAGATATTCCAGATACACCACCGTAAGCGGTATTGCCGTCTTGATCTCGGATCACCGTTATTCTTATAACGGCAGGTGAACGATAGTTATAATATTCCCGGGGGTAAAGGCAATCTATAATGACCCGCGTACGTGTACAAATATAAATGCTGATTAAAACTCATTCATAAATTAATATAGAAAATGCCGCTAACCGCTGTTCGATATGGCATGACACTGCGTTATATATTATACATGTCTGCTGTACTTAGGCCGATACCACCTTAATCATACGCACGATATGCGCATTCGCAGTGCATCATTCGTGTAAATTATAAATAATGAACATTTTCGTCGAAAAACCTATGCATGCGTACGTGTGTGTGTGTAAAAATATCAAAACAAATTGATGGGGAGGGGGGTTAAAGTCGACCGGGGTGAGCGTTGATCGAAATCAAGCGGTAATGATAGCAGGAAAGTTTTCCACCCGTGCACTGGGAGCTGACTCGAAACCGATGTACTTTATACTGTACTTTGTAAAAGAAATAGTGTTCAAGAAGTCGAGAGGAACACCGGATATCAGAGCGAAACTTTTCACCTTCCAACTTATTATTTAGTTCAATATCTCAAGTTTTCTAGCGTAGTTACTTAAATTTACGGTTATACATTTATATACACGCAAATCATCGTTACTGTTATTTAGCTCGTTGCAGTACCTGCAATAAATCCACTCGAACCACAACTTTACCACAATACCACAATAGTAAATTCTTATGACAATTCAAATATTAACGACATCACGGCAGTACAGAGGTACATCGTAAATTAGTCATTCAAGAGTATCGTTTTCCTATCGAATTTGTAAAGGTTTATATTTTATTTTACTTTGATTTTTATACAATGTGTTTGACATACTTAATTCATTTTTTTTCATTGAAGTATATAATTATTAAAAACATATCATTGGTGTATTTGTTTATACCACATATGAACATTTTTGATGTTATATTGTATGAAAATACAGCTAACGTAGTTAACTCAAATCGACTTACATATTATTGATTATAAATGCAAAACGACGCCTTGTTAAAATCACCTGTATAATGAAATTTTAAATAATATCAAAAATAATAGATTTTCAAACTATCTGTGGTCATAAAAATACTTTATATACATCGTGGTAATTTAATAATTATAAATATAGGTTTAGAATACTAATATATGGGTGGAAGTGGAAATTCCTGACGCTAACATAATAACTATAGGACACTGAAATAATCGGGTGAATGTAAGTTCCAACAAGAGACCTAAAAAAAAAGGTGTTTTATTATATATATCATAATATAATATACTATCTTATAATAGTAGGTATATATTTCTTCTGTCCATGTGTTAGTATTCGAACTCCTCCTAAACGGATGCACCGATTTTGATGACATTTTTTGTGTGTACTTGAATGGGTTGGATTCACAGTTGGACCTGATTGGACCATTCCGAGGAGGTGCTCAAACAGGGATTTTGATATTTATGATAGGAAGTTTTGTTTATAAATGGTTTCTATATTGGTTACAGGAGATATAATTAGTAGAAATTAGTATTAATTTATTATTAGTTGCCATTGGTTATTCGGGCAAATCAGGTACAAATCGAATTTTCACACATTACCTACCAAGGTGGCTGAGTTACACTTAGATCAGGTGGATTGCCTATATGATATTCTGGCGCACATTGCCTGCGATAGTCGCATTGCCAACCAGGGCAGCTGAGTTACACTTACTGCAGTGAGTTACACACAAAAGAAGTCGGTCAATTACAATTTTTAAAGAGCTGTCATTTTTTACGGGCAACGAAGTCCGCGGCATCAGCTAGTATTTTATTTATTATTTTATGTAATTATACTGATGATATTATCTTAAAAAATTAAAAATATGACAATACATTTCATAATTCAATAATAATTGTAAATACAAATATATTTGGTATTTTATGTGGCTTATTTCATGTAGGAACTAATGAGTATAGGTAGGTAATTATTTTGCTGTGCAGTAGCGTACACATACCACTTTTCCGCAGTGCAGTAACTTACACATCTCATTTTAAGGAATTAACGTATGTAATTTTCTACCTGCTACTCTTGTGTAGGAACTTAAGAATCTCTAAATAATTAATATACATAAATTCTAAGTTTACACAGCATAAAATAGTTTAATAATACTATCTAAACTAAATATTAATTAAAGCTAACATTTAAAAAAAAATTGTTTGTAGTTTTTTTTATTTTGTAACATAAAATAACATTATTACATTTTTTTTACAAGCATATACTTAAATTGTAAACAAGTTATAAAAGCTCGTCTATAATCCAGAAACACTAGTATGTGACGGAATCATAAGTAGGTAAGTAACTCAACAGATGCTTGTAATTCAACACGTGATAGTCTTTTTTTTTTACAGTCTTAAAAGTATTTTTTTCAGTTTATCGTGTGTACAATATTTAATGATTATTATCCATCTATATTAAAATATAAAATTACATTAAAAAGTGTTGATACAATATATTAATGATAATAAAAAGACACTTGGTTCCATATTATAATTACTATCATAGAAAACAAACAACAATATTATAATGTTTTATTGCATTCATCTCAAAGTATAATTTTGTATATTATACCTAGTGAAAACTTTAAAGTATTTTACACTTCATAAAATTACATACATGTCACTTGGTAACTATTTATTACTAAGGTGCGTTGATTTCAGCAATATCAATAGGAATTAAACATTTAGTTGACGTTTATTTTTATTTTTTTCTAACGTTTGGTATATTATTATACATATTACACGTTTATTGAAAAAAATTAAACAATAAACTGAACTTGTTAATCGTTACGCACATGATTTTCCCATAAATAACTACGAACATAAATATATTATATAATGTCATTTGAACTACAAAGTATATTTATTTTATATAAAAATACAGTATACAATTTTGTAGACATAATACCTACTTAATTTTTACAGTTTATATTTAAAAGCAAAAAAAATATTTATTTTTTGCTGTCTGTACTTTTATCCTCAACATGATTTTCCGCAAACTTAAATATACCAGTTGGATTTTGAGATCAAATTACTCACACAATTTAGGACCATACAGAACATAAAAAATGAAAGACAGATAAAACAAATTAAAAATGGACTTACGCGGCAAAATGCAATTACAATGTTGCAACTTCAAAGACGGTCCTGTTTCTCTTTTCAGCAACACAGAGAACGACCATATTATTATGTATATATCCGTGAACTTGTGACCTTTATGGAGCGTACTGTTACCATAGTTACCAAGCGATCTGCAATCACTGACATACACACACGCACATGCATACTTGGGAAAAAAATACAGACAATCGTCATATTATTATGTTGACATAAAAAAATAATAAAAATGTACATAGGATTCTGAATAGATGAAATTATAACGTTAGCAGAATAATATTATTTATATATTATGTGACGATTCTATAGTAAAAGTAAGTAAAAATATTAGTATTGGTATCTTCTTGTAAAGTTTTTGCCGGTGAAATGAGTCTTATTCACAAATTTCACGACCATATAAGTATGTTTCAACATGTCTCGACAAAAGATAACGTTACTTTTTTTGAGTTTCTGGAACGTCATGTTTTTAATTCCGTTGCGATGATAACGTATAAAGTCTGAAAAGGAGCTATTCTTGTTTGGTTTTCTGTAATTGACGTACGAGGACACACGGTTCAATTAATTTTTCGAACAACATTTTGTGGGTCACCAAAATAACCGATATAGCACTGAAAACCGTTTTTTTTTTTTAAGTTCACCCTCCTATACTCCTCTGACCCACTCACGCATGCCTTTCATACCCTTGAGACCTTCATAATATTCCACTTTCGCCTCATGAATACACGTATGGCTTTTCCTTCAACATACGCTGAAAAAGACTAGGTGTGGTGGTAGACCTTAGACCACAATGAATGGATAGAATTCGGATTAGCTTTGTTACCAATTCGTTTGGTTCAATTCTGATCCTTCAGATAGTACGACTTAGGAATAAAAATAAAAATTACAATTTCTTCTGAGGCTAAAATACAACAAAAATATGGCATGTGTGTTCAATTATGCGATTTTATATTTTCAAGTGTCTTATTGATATTTTATGTAACCGATTATTAACCATGAAATGAAAGGGCTGCTCACTATGAGACTTGAGTGAAATAATTTCACATGGATAACAATTACAATAGTCATAAAATAGTATGATATAATTTATACATGATTAAATGATTTACATGTTTATACTGTTAAATGTCAATACAAATAACTATACATATTAATATATTATATTTGGATCGTTTAATTAATAGTAAATCACATAGTCATATGTAAGTATGTACCTATAATATTCGTTATTAAGCTAGTGAAATGGTGATATTTTAAACCGTGCTAGGTAAATTAAATAATGCGCATCTGAAAACCGTGAAACATTAATTTACAGTACCTAAATGAATACACACTCAACAAACTATTAAACCCTAAACCACTTAAAAAAAAATTATGGTTTTTTGTTACATAATTACTTTATATTATATGTATATACCTTTATTATTTTAAATGATAGTATTTTATATGATTCATAGTTGTACCTAGGTACTTTTCTTGTGAAATAGGGTTTTACATTTCATTTTCATTTTTCACTGATTAAGAATTTAAAAATGCATTTACACATATTTAATACTAAAATAATATTATAATAGTGTATAATATATATTATATTATTATATTCATTTTAAAATAAGTGAGCGTTAAAAATTTTAATTTTATATTATGAGACTTATAAATTCAAATATAAAATATAATCAAATCTAAAATAATATGATAAAAATATGTTGTTTTATGATTTGACAAATGTTAAATTTGGCCTTATTTATAGTAAATCTAAATTCTGAGTAATTTTTATAGTGTAGTACATCATATTATAGAAACTTCTCTATGCAATAAGACATTTGTCGTTTGATCTCGAATAAGTAATAATAGGTACTCTTCAAAGGACAAATACTGAACGGAACGATAACGACCTACCTAATAGGAAAACTAATGACATGAACAGGATGTACGATATTATATAAATATACATATTGCATAATATTAGGATATTCTTGATTCTACGTAAGTACCATGATATTATGCATTAAAAATACATTACTATTTAGTAACATAAAGTAAAATTAACAATTTTTTTTTCACCTTAATCCCGAAAATTTGGCAGCTATATGAAACTATTTATGTATGACTTACGCCAAAGAAAAAAATATAACTAGGTACTTACTATGATTTTGTTACAAAATAAAAAATATAAAGACATATTTTTTATATACTATTTGTGTTCACATGATGCATCCGTTTTTTTTTATGGTATAGTAAAAAATAAATATTAGATAATTTTTTTTTGTCATTTTGTCATGTCAAATTTCAAGACACACCCAACTATTTCACTTAATATAGAAAAAAAAACATAATGTACTCTCGATCAATTCATGAAAAATAAATAACGAACAAACCGATTGTCTACTACAAAATGACTGATTGATACACCAAATTGTTTTTTTAATATGTCATAATCATAGGTGAGGAAATATAAACCAACATGAATAATAATTTAAACTTAATCATATTAAACCAAAAACAAAAAAAAATAATTGTTCCTTCGACAGACGGTAATAATATAATATAGTATAAGGTTTAAAGATATTATCAATTATAAGGTGCAGGAACGAAATAAAAATATCAGTTTTTTTCAGTCCTTCCAAACAATATGTCTATATATACTAAAACCTGCAAACATTATTGCTACGTATGCAACGTTTATGCAACGTTGGTGTGTACACACACCTTCTAAAATTTTTAAATGATTGCACTATTCGTATATACCTACTATCACGAACAATTTCTGACAACTTATACCCAAACTTTTTTCCATCGCTTTTCCCAAAAATTAAACTTGTTGGCTTAAGTGTATGACATAGCCCGAGATCTTATAAGTTATTAAATACATATTTTACAGACAAATAAATATAATATACTAAAAAATAAAAATAAAATTTAAGATTGTCAAAAGCCCATTTAATCAGTCCGGTCCTGTCCATGTATTTTAACACGAATATGTTTTCGGGATGAGTGCAACTTTTTTTTTAACCAATTTTTAGGAGACCGATTTTCATAACGCTTTGTTTATTGCCATAGAAACGCAAATCAACAATAAAAAAAAATAATGTTTATTAAATTCCTAACAAAATGTAGCACATTACTAAATAATTATCCACTGCACTATACTCAAAAACATATCAATGATTCCACAATTGTCCTTGTTGCTTAAAAATATCTAATGGTATGCTACTTGTTTTATTTTAAGTACCTATAGCTAAATAACTTACCCTATATCTTAGAGTATGCAGATTTAATAATATATTCTCTTTCTAAATATATAAAAAAAAAACGATATTTTTAAATTATTATTTGTGATACATAAGACGCGTGAACCGACGACTAATGTGTAGCTTTTCTCTAAAAACGGAGCGTGAATTTTTAAACTGTTTATTCACCAACGATTTATTTTACTTGGTTTTCACAAGACAAACATACAATTTTTTCCATACGTGAAATAAACTAAATGGTAAACTTACAGATTTAATATAAGTGTATCGTTATACAACTACACTGCAGCCGCATAAACTTTTGTCACGTGAACCCGCCGGATAATCAGTATGGGTGTACATATTATAGGAGTGGCACACGTCCGTAGGCAGAGCTACGAGTATTTTTCCCGATAATTCGTCGATTTATATCACGCTAGTGGGGCGGCACGTATTCAAGACACCCTACAGATCCAGTATAGGTCTGGCACAGAATACTAAGCAGATTCCGTTATTTTCTTTTCTCGCTACAGGCATCAATCCCTATGTTATTACACTCGCATACACACACGCACGACTTAATGGCGGTGTCACCGTCTAAAGTACGCCACTACCGCCGTCATAATTATAAAGACCCCAAGTCCCCAACCTCCTCTTCGTCCTCCACCGCCACCACCACCAGCAATAATAGTCCCGATTCCTCCGCCTACGCTACGCCAGTTTTTTTGCGCCAAAAGTGAACGCTATTTGTTTATGCGGAGACTATATACATTTATTACATAGCGAGAGATCACATAAACGACCTATGGAGTAAACAAAGTCGAACCATAAATAATATCACCAATAATACAGCTATAACGGCTGTTCGTTTAGAAATTGAATGGAGTTTTATAATTATTTCATACTTTAATCACTATTGGTTCTGTGCCAAAATAAAAATTAAATATATGTAGATGCTAATATCATTAACCGACAGTTCAAACATTTTTGTTAATATTTAAATATATAACAGTCCACCAAAACCATATTTTGAATAAAATACATTCTTAGAATTAAAACACCAGTCTTGTTGATTATTATATCTTAGGAGTTAATCATTTCTGGTTTAAGATTTCCCCATTATCGATTCAAGTATGTCAGATATCAAAAGATGAAAATAATTTATAATATATATGACAGTTGAAGTTTAGCTATAATAATTACAATGATAAATCTTGCAAATAGAAATAAGTTACAAAAAATTAAAAACGTAAGTACACATTAGAATTTATTTGCAAACTATACCACTGAGATAAGAACAATTTCTTTTTGGGGAAATGACCAACGTTATAAACGTATATCGTTCACACTAATCATTAACACCAACGAGTCCCAGCTTGTTAATTTAAAGTTGAGTTTAGTGTTTTAAAGCTCTATAGATTATATACTTTATACTTCAAACTTTTAGTATCATAATTTAAATCAATTGGGACAAATAAATAGATTTTCAATTGATAGTACTAGATCTAATATATTAGTTGAGAGTTTGAGACTACTATGTATCTACTACATACCTTCTCGTAGAGAGGTACTGGACAATTATAATAAATGTACGTTTAACTTTAAAATAAATATTTTAATAAAAAGGTAATAGCTTCAGAGCTTAAATAGTTTAAAAAAAAAATACAATTTACTAAAGTAAAGTGGGTATAACGTAAATAATATTTTTTATATTATGTGGTACCTATATAATATTATTATTACAAATAAAAATAATTTATATTATTTTTCATGCGTAATTTACAGAAAACATTAATATCAACCAAATCAGAGGGTTTCCACAATGATATGCCTCTCTCTCCATGTGATTTCATGTTGTTATAATCTTTTATTATCACATTTACTTATTGTATATAAAATATAACAGATTTTAAATATACTATTTTGTTTAATAATAAAAAAAAAAAAAAAACATTAAACATTAATATAATTATAATTTATAAATCTAAGAAATTATCATACAAATATTTATTATTTAAAGAAATATTATTTTTTGATAAATACCTAATGTCCAATTTCATTTTACATCAATATCTGGATCACAATTTTTGTATTTTTTTTTACCATTATTGAATACAGTTACGAACAATAACTATTCATTGTAATAAATATAATATAGAATGGCAACTTACTGTTGGAAAAACACTCTAAATATCTGAACTTCAGAATGATTTTGACTTTCGTATTTACTTACCTAGCTCTTGTTTGACTTCTCTCGTGCGGTTAAAATGTCAAACTCAGAATCCGTGTATTTAGATCTGATAAATTAACAGGAAAAAAAAATAATAATAAAAATTTAAAAAAAAAATTGTTTAAATGAAATATATAATATGTAATATATGTAATTCTAATTGACCCACAAACCAGGAAAAAATTTCTTCAGCATTGGTAGAAAATTCTTTCCTTCCTACCACTGTTGCGAAATCTGTTGTCATGGGTTCTAAACAGAATTCATATAACTGTATTATAGGTATTTGTTATTAAATGCCTATTTTGAAAGATCTGACATATGTCATTGCAAAATTAAAAAATGTTCATACCGTAATAAAAGTTTTAAAGCATGTTAAAAATGAATATAAAATAGTGTTAAACAAAAATGTATTTCATAACGCAGAGAGTTAATGGCATATAGTGGAAACATTTAACATTTAAAATGTATCGTATACGAATTTTTTCCCATTACACTACATACCTAAAACCTACCTAACTTTGTTTATTCGAACCATTTTCAGCTAATATTTTATCTCATTTCAATTCAATTTATAGATCGTTCTAAAATGCCGCCGGTAGTAAGAGTTGCGTTTTTTATAACTTCCACAGGATCAACTTTAGTTCTTTGCACAAATTTACATAAATATATGTATAATAAATAAACTACAACAAAACTGGAGGTAAAATGTTTATATTTTTTTTACGTTTTCTCTTAGCTCTTATCATGTATAAAAAAAACTTGTAACTATGCATTCAACTACTCCTATTTTATGTTATGGTTTTAACATGAAAACTAACAGTTTTATTTTTTTGGATTATGAAGAATTATCAGAAATTGTTATTTCAATATGATATAAATATTAATTTCTAATAGTTAATTCGCAAAACATTTATATGATACATGCAATATACATTATTAAACATGTTAAGATTTTATTGTTTTTAGATAAAAACTTAAACCATTTATACATATAAATACATAATAAACAAATAAATGTTTAAAGCCCATTTATTTAAACTTCAAACATACGAACTAAATAAAAGGTTTATGCTAAAAATTATACACCCCACATTTTTTTTCCGGAAATCACATTGCGGCGTAACCTTAAGTTTTGAATAGTATAATTCAAAGTTTTTTTTCAATATAACTTTAATTTAAGGTAATTAAAGTTATATAGTACAATAATGTATTTTAGTATCTATAATCTAAACTGAAAATTAACTTTTTTCATTTTCTAAATGATAATATCATCAATTTTATTTAGTATTAAAATATTTAATTGTATAGTCTTATTGTATAAGACGAAAAAGTTTTTTTTGTATTAAAAATAAATATATAGCTTTGCTTTATGACTTTGTGAAATTATTATTACTTAAAAAATATATCATTTACGCATCTACTTTTCTATGGATTTTCACACGCTCCATAATGGGTATAATAAATAAATAATCGATTAATAATTGACCATGGATTGACCATCATAATATCATAATGAGTTGTTATTATTATTATCGCGACTATGTATTTTTTATTTTTTTTTCCAAATCTCATGATGGAGGAAATTCTAATTTAATTGAAAAAAACGTCGAACAATATTACTGTCCCGACTGTGAGGCTGTAATCACTTTAGCATACTGTCCTACATCATTCTCCTCGTCACAGTTCGAGCGGCAAACCGTGCGCGTGTCAACGCCGCGGCGGGAGGGCGCCACGTTGCGATCGTTGGCGGGTGGAGGATATCAGCCGCCATATCGCGGTGCGTATAATAGCGGTGTAGGTATATAATATACCACCAAACAGGTCAGGTTTATTTGGTCAGCGGCTAGTGCGGAACTGGCACGACGATAATAACCATTATACACGTCCCCGAGCGTATAATATAACGGTCCGTATATTATTATTGTCGGTTAACAAACGACCGGTTGGCAAGGCCCGCGCGATGAGCGTAGGATTTCGGTACAGCAGCTACTGCGGTGGTTGCGCGTATAAGAATAATATGTATACACAGAGCAACGTGGCGGACAATAAAGGGCACCGGCGTATTATAATAATACGTGCTGCACGTACGGAGAAGGGACGGTCTGCCGTTAATTTGAACGTTAAGCCTCGGTGAACTTTAAGGTAACCACCGGCCCGTATATATATATACACACACACACACCTACCTACGACACTCTCTCCGTCACTATATTATAGATATTATATACGTGCGTGTGCGTGTGTGTGCGCTCGCAATCCATCCTGCCTGCTCCTTGTCGTCTTGACGGACCCACATTATGCACACCCGAGTTGGACGGCATAAAAGGTGGTTCGTAATATTTCAATATATTATCATCATCGGAGTGACTCCGTCTTGTCCCGCTATATTATTTTGGCACCCATCGCGTCGTATAATATATATTATTATATGTAATAGTTACATATTATGTATATTAATTATATTTTATAATACCGCATGTAATGTACCTGATTCTCTCGGTGAGTAAGGTCGGCTAAACCTATTTGTACATAGATATTGATACATCTCGCGGTTTCTGTATAAAATATAATATATATTTATATTTCACCTAGTCACGATTTCTGCGACGATCATTTCGCATTTGAATGGCACTTATGGGTTCTGCACAGCAGCGGCAGCATTTCATAAGTAATCCTTATAGTTTTCACACAATTTCCATTTAGAGATTGCGTGAACACTCTACCATCATTGATATGTTACCTGTACCAACAGATTTTACTCCAGTTTGAAGTAGTTCACGCGAACACTTAGGATTGCTTACGGTTATTTTCAATTAAACACGAAGTTTTCATTTTTTGTTTATCAATGATACAACATTAATTTAAAGAATAATATGTGTAATTTCACTATCAATTAATATTTTATACACTCTAAACTTTTATTAATAAAATCGTAGATGGCTAATATATATTATAGATACTAATAATAAGGCATTAAGGTAAAAAAAAGGAATAATTACCAACCAGATACTACTAAATCTCTCATAGGTAGTAGGTACTTATATTATGCACATATTTTGACAGTGCAATAATATATGAATTCACGATTAATTCAAAGCTTCAAAACTAACGTTCATTATGAACAAGAAGTAAATAATTAGTCATACCTTACTTACAAAGTTTACATTTATTTTAATTTCGACAATTATAATTGAAAAATGAACTTTTAAAATATTATTTTTTATTTAAATTTTAAATATAATAAAATAATTAATTTTCTCAGTTAAGCCATTGCATTTATATATATTTATATTTTTTCATTTTTTTTTTTTACCGATAATGCTGATAAATGTTATCAGTTTTAAACAAATTGGTATTAAAAAGTAAAAATAATTTAAAAAACACTATTTATACTTTAAAATATACATTATGTCGTGATCAGTGGCATATCCAGGGAGGGTAATTACCCCCCCCCCCCTTGACAATTTTAACCATAATAAATGTAAAATGTACTGAACCAAATATCCAGGACGTATTTAAATAATTTATCATTATAATAGTATATTTATTATTTTATAGTAGGTATGTTTTGTAACATATAAAGACATTTTCAAGTACAATATCATAAAAATTATAAACAATAACAAATAGGTTTTTTTTTAATATAACTTAATATTTTTTTTTGTCTTTAATTATAAAACTATAACTTAACCGTTTTCTCATTTTTGTTTTTACCAGGGAAAATTCGTCAAATGTTAATTTAATAATATACAAAAATTATTTTGAGAATAGACTGTCTGTCAGCATAGTATAATAGTAGTTAGTATATTTTATGATATTATTGTGATGGCACTAGTTAGTAGGTACTACAAAAGTTTAAATTAATTTTGGCCAAAAAAAAATAGGTTTGAACAATACATCATTGTGTGTTTAGTATAATAATATACTTTGAAAGATTCAAATATCTATGAATAATATTTTAAAATTACAAAAAATAAATAAAACTATTATTATTCATTTAAATTTCTAATTTCGTCCAAATTTAATTTCAAATTTTTATTAAAAAATACTGTGTTTATATATTTTTTAGATTTTTTGGTTACCACATGAACTATTTATAACCCTACATAATATCGTGTATAACTTTGCTAACCTAGGTACAGGATAATGCCATATTGTGATATGATCTTAAAAGCAATTATAATAAATTACAAGTAAACAACTAATCTGAGGTTCACTCAGTAAAAACCACGCTTGCTGTTATTTTTTTTAAAATAACTTCCTTTTACCTATCAGTTGTTTTTCATTAAGTACAGTTAAAGATAATATTGAGTAAATCGAATATTTGGCACATAAAATCACCCACACACCATTTCCTCTGCAATCATTAGGTATTTACATGCAACGTTTTAAGTACCTATTCCATCTACCCCAAAAAAATAGTTCACAAATATAGGTAAGGTTTAAAAATTCCACATAATCTACAATAATAAATGTGATAAAGTGACATTGTAATGAATGTAAGACGTAGGTATTTATTTGGTTTAAATGTTTTTATATGAAAACAATGTGTAATTAGTGGTCTTAATATAAAAAGTAACTATAACGGTCGTTCGTCTTGATTACAATTTATTCATTTATAATTCAACAAAACAAAATCACATTGGGTAAAAATATTTTCCTAGTTATAATCAAACGGCAATAATGAACTTTCATTGTTGGCTCAAAGTTCTTGTTACATCAATTTTGGAAACGTTCCAATAAAAAAAACTAATCAAATCTCAAAAAAGCATCTGCCAAATTGTAACTTTTAATATAAAATGCATCCATTTGTATTTCTTGTGTACAATTAATACTTATACTTTGTCGTTTATATCATATACTATATTATGTAGGTAATCATATTAAAACTAAACACGGTAATTATAGACAAAATAATTTATGTTCAAAACTTTTGAAAATTTTATCATGTAAATAGTAATATTTTAATACTGTTTTGAAATGTAAATTATATTATAATGATTACATTTTTATATCAATAAGATTTTTTTTTAAATTAACATCCTTCCGACGTTAAATAAACCAAGTGGTTGCAGTGTTACTAAGACTTTCTAATGACCGTGTCAGATAAAGTTTATTATTTTTAACTCTGAAGAATATTTCATCGGGCATTCGCTTTTTCGCTGTTTTATGAATACAAATTTAATTATAATAATAATCAAACATTCAATTTATTACGATCATCTTTTGATCGTGAACTTTTTGTCATATTTTGTTAAAAATAATTTTAAAGCATTGGTTAAATACTCGTGTTAAGCTATGCGTTTTGACTGGTGTTGTTTAGATTTGATCCTAAATGACGAACCATTACTATATAGGCTCTAGCAAATTCATTTTAAGGCATTCTTTTTTTTCCAACCACTTCTTAGTTAGCAGTCATGACAGCATATTTGTTAGCTTGTTTTCTGTGTTATTTAAACTCTCCAGTCTATTTGCTTCCGTTCTCCGCGCATTATATTTCCTCGGGTTTTTTTCTTCATCTCGTCGAATTTATCTCGTTCCGCAACGCCGCACAATGAGCCGACCTTGTTTTCTTGGCTATACAATTCCACTGTCCATCCTCCTAGCCCTATATTATACTAGTTTCCCTGTCCGTCAAAATAATGGTTTTCGACCCCTCCTCGCCCCTGACACAACGTATTACCTCTGCCGCTGTGAAATAAGCCTACACGAAAAAATGATATCTATATTTTAACTAGTTTTCTTATTTATAAGAAAATGTTTTAAACATTCCATCATACAATCATATTACACACACTACACACACATACACGTACACGCCCATGCGTACATATTATATTATACGTAGATACTACATATACGTGTAGATTGTACTATACATATAGAGACTATGCACATAATAATTGTGATTTTATTTTCTAAATGGATTAAAATATATTTTAAATACAATAATTCTCTATATTTTGCTACTCGTGAACTCAGGTGTGATGACTGATGACAGTGTAAATGTAGAATAACTGGGTGCTTTAAAATCATTAATTCAAAATGCAACAAATATCAGCTGAAAATAACGTGTAGAGTGTAGACGTAAAACATTATTTTATATCAGAGTCGAGTAAAATTGACCAATAAGATAAAGTCTAAATCCCCCTACATTATAATATCTTGTGCGCCGGACGATCTTTTTTCTCATTCCGACAATGCCAACTTCCCATAACCGGATTTTGATATCTCTGTTCCATTTACCGGACCTTTAGAAATCCCCATAACACTTACAAATCGTTTCTTTTGTAAGAAGAAAAATAAAAACATACTACAATTCTCACTCAAAGTTCAACAAAATAGCACGAGAAAACAAATGCATTTCGGTTTCTGTATCCATTTGTTCCTTGGTAACATTATTTTAGTATTCGAGTGTTGAAATTTAAAATAATTTTATACCTTGGAGGATATTATTTTTACAAGCTATACAAATATTAATACATTATTTTATTCATTAATCAACATTAAGCATTATAAAGTAAATTTTATTAGATCAAAAGTTCATAAAATAATATACATTAGGTAGGTATAGTTAAGCCATTCTCTTTTAATTAAAATGTTTTATGTTATCTAAAAGAGCATTATTGTGAACATTCGATGGTAAATACCCATGTAACTATGTAAGCCTATTAAAACATATTATTTGCTTTTTAATTATAAACTAATAAGGATTTATTTTTAAAATAATCTCAATAAGTCTTATTTTTGTTAAGAAAATAATATATAATCTGTATTTACAATACAACAAGTAAATAATAGTATGATAAATAGTAGATATCTAATAGGTAATAACAAAACGACAAGTTAAAGCTATACATTGATAAAATAATTGATTTGTACGAAAAATTCATAAATGTAATACTTTAATATTATAATATTGTTGAATACTAAGATTATGCTTTGTCGTAATATTTGGCAAATTATCTCTCTATAGACGTGTCCTTAATTATAGCACATAATTAATACATATAGGTAACCGGGTTTTCTCCCCATTTATCGGATACCTTAAATTCGTCTTATTATTTAATATACAAACATATTATATTAGTTACTCAGACACTCAGTTAAACCAAATTAACAATACACTACCTACATCTATATTACGTATATTAATAATATTAAGTTATACGCCTGTGATTTTCACAATATTGATGACTATTAAAATATAATAACGTGAACCTCCTATTTTATTTCCTACTTAAATTTAATAGGTATAATATAATTATTTATTAAGCATGACATAATAATTATCATTATTTTATATTGCAAAATACACATAGGTACTACACAATTAATTTATATTTATTAGGTATCACAGACTATTTTGCCGATTACTAGTAGTATATGAAATTGTTTTCAAAACACAATATACATACTCATACTATGTGTATATTTATTGTTCAATAATTACAACGAATTTGAATACATTATAAGTACTGGTACATATTATCATATATTATTCAATAGTTATATATTATATAATTTATATTACATTATATTTCTAAGACTAATATTGAATTGTTTGTTACGTTGTATTGAATCCAGGTATCTTCGGTTATTCGATATACCCAGATTTGAACGGTAATCAGTTGCATGTATCAAAGTTATAAGTTACCTGTCTATAGTAACATTTGTAACTTGTAACTATTGTAATCAGTAACATAGATGTCAAGTATGTATATTTGCATTGTAACTTCAAGTAATAGATACATGTCATTACAATCAAATAATAATATTTATGTTGTAATTTTGATATATTGAAATATTTTGTAAAATGTACAAAAATAAAAAAATACCGATATTTTTTTAAAAAAATTTTATATTGGTACAATTATTTCCTAATGTTTTAAAGTTCGAACAGATTAATTTGATCATATATATGCAATAGGTTCATACACTGAACTAGCTAACCCAAGTTTCGTTATTTTCCTTTATACATACATAATTATAATTTTAAATTTATCAAGAAACTTATAATCAGTTACAAATATCCTAAGTATCTTGTATCTTGTAACAACATACACAGTTTTAGTGTAAATTGTAACTTGTACCCAGTTAAGTATAACTAATTGAGTCATTCGCCCATCCTTAGGTTAGGTTAGGTAATTTAACCTTATAAAGTATGATGATATGCGTTGTGATTCGTGCGACGTGCATACAGTTTTAAATCCAAGTTACACATTAGGTGTAAGACTACTAGCATAATATTAAAATAATATATTAGGTATTAAAACAACAATATTTTTAAAGTAGATATCGGTTATGTTTATGAAGTTATGACGATTGGACAACGAGAATAGAATTAATGACAACCAACCATACACATATTATTATTATCATTTAATTGTAGCGTTGTTAGCACATATTATTACTATTACAAAACGTCTACATTATTAATATAAACTATTATCATACATATTACTATATTATGTGATATTAAATTTTAACAATAAGACCAAATTCGTGTACTCTGGGGCGAGTTAGTAAACTTTGATGTACAACTATACGTACATTAAACTGCTTCCACACCACGGTCGTTTTATCACATATGTCGTGTAGATATTCAATATTACTGTTTTTAAATAATATTTGAATATAAGTACCTAATATACAAGTATTATATATATATAGGTGCAAACTAATATCATATTAACATTTAACATTTTTAATGAATCATAATAATTATTATGTGCTGAATTTAACAATTCATAATATTTCAGATGACAAAATAAAAATGTAATTTCTTATCAATAAATCAAATATCGGGCATGGGCATTATTATAAATCAATAATCTATTCGAAAATATGCTCAGTCCATTAGTTCACATTTATTTTTACATTAATATTGTAATTCTAAAATTTCTGAACTATATTATGAATTATTTTGCGTTAGGTCGAAGGTTTCAATTTTTTACCATCATCATTCGATTATCCTAAAGGAAGAAACGAAGGCCGAACATTATTCAATAAAGCAAGACTAGTGGAAAAATACAAGGGATCGGGACATTTACATAAACTGATAATAAATCATACTTGTGCTTAAGGCGCCGCAAGTTGGGTTATTTGGTTCCCCTCTTCATTTCGCTACTGACTCGCGTCCAAAGAGGTTTTTGCATTGTCTAACAAGTATTGCAAAATCCATTAAAATCTAATAGAACCAATAATAAATTAAAATAAGCAATTAATTTACGTTTTAAGATCATTATTATTTATTAGTTTATTACTAATATATTATTACCTATAGCTAACTGAGTGGTACAAATTTGACATAATTTAAATTTAAATAATATTTGTATCATACTATACAGTGTTTACGATTCTGAAAGGAGCGATGAATAGTTTTACAGTTATGTGTGGTTTGTATGTATGACGCATATTTAGGAATAGTAAAAATGCTTTAGTTTTAATTTTTACACAGACATCATTAGTAGAAATTTGATTTAAACATCTAATTTTTAATTTGGACCCTCAAAAGTACCAACTAAATCTAATCCGCAAACAAAAACCTTTATCAAAGTTGATAAACGGAACTTTTTTCTGCTAGTAAAATTATTTTAAGATACAAAAAAAACCACACACACACACATCATTGTAAAATCAATACATTCATCGCTACGCTCAGAATCTAAAATATCATATTAATTATTATATAGTAAATATAGAAACCTAAGCGATTTGTTTTTGGAAAACAACCGTATACTACTAGTAGAAAAACCAATTATACTTACCTATATAATTAAAAATACATTAAATATCATTATAATTAAGTTCTTAATGTAAATAATACTTGTATACCAATGCCCTATAACGGTTCTAAGGATATTTTTATTAATACAAAAATAAAAATACATAATCAAATATCCATATTCCATAGAGTTATAGGTTGTTAAGCCGCCTTTACTCAGAACCATTTTTGTATCGTTGAATTATTATTAAATTTAAATTGAACATATTCATCCATACTTAGTATACCTACTATATAGAAGAAAACTTTCTGTATGTTTTATATCTATTTTTTTAGTTTTTACATTAATTTTATTTCTTCTAAAATAATAATACGTTTTGGACATTGGTATTAACACCAAAAAAAAGATATAAAACTAAATTTGGTTAGGTATTATTTGCCAGAATCTAAACACGTTTATGAATATACCTACGATTGTACAGGATAAAATAAAAGTGGAAATGTAACAATATAGATATTATTAATATATAAGATTAAAGAGCCTGCTGGGTTTGGATTTCTTCACTTTCACTTGTCATTAATTTTTACGCCCTTTGTATTTTATGTACGGATGTAATGTGGAAACTTATCAAAAATATTAGTACTTGTTTAACTGTCTGGAATTTTAAAATAATATCATAACTTGCTCAAACTCAATAGGTTAATAAGTTTACATTTTAATAAACGCACTTACACCAATAATTTATATAATATATGTTTACTGCTGTTTACAATACAATATTACTTATTAGAAAAATTATAATACATAATTCTAAATTTTTACACCGGTATATACAATATTATTTCTACGTTCAATTCGTTATTAAGAACATATTAACCGATACTATAATACATTTATCAGTAAAGCCATAACTTATAAGTCATACAAATAGTGCACATCATACTCGTGTTATTATTCTCATAAACATTAAAAATGTGTATAATAGATTTTCCTTAATGTTTACATTGAGTATCTTAACAGTATTCAAAAATCAAAAAGTTGATAAGTATTCTTCATAAATTATTAATTTATACATTCAAATTACTTATCAAAATACCTTATCCTAATGATGCCATTAAACAATACATTTAAATATCGATATTATGCTCTTAAGTTACCATTATTGCTCTGTTATTTGGCCCAAGTTTCAAATTTAGTGTGCTTCTATTGATTTTTCTTTTCTACCCCCAAGGTTTATTTCAATAAAACATACATTTTTTTGGCTTTAATTTAGTATTGTATAACGATAAAAAAAATTGGTTAACTAAGATATTATTTAACTTTAAATACCTATAATATAAATGTACTATTTTTAATTTACTTCGTTGCGAGAAGTCATATAACTTTGTGGGTGGTTCTAAAACTAATTGAATTTTCTGACTGTAAAAATTAAAATTGAAAATAAATAAATAGAGTAGAACTAAGTTTCTGTTGGAGCTGTGAGTTATAAAAATCAGCTATTTCCATTACATTTAAACTCAATAGCACATTTTTGAACAGCTATGTGAAAAGGACGTGCACACTCCTAAATCTTATATTTTTCTTATAGAGTGACCTCTTAAAAATTAATGATCTAACCGGCACGATGGACCATAAAGTAACGCCCAACACTTAAAGCCCAAAAATAAATCTTGGTATAGTGTATTTAATATACTTGATGGTCTTTCTATTAAGCCATATGAAAAATATCGTTTTTACTTTTGAAAATTATGATAATTATTATAATTGCATTTGTTAGTCAACATTTTCCTATTTATAAAAATGCTTAGTCCATTTAAAACATAATGCGTTAAAACTTTTGCCAAAACATAAATGTGTTATCTAATACATCAACGAAAAATCACATTGTATATAGTTTAGGTACGTTAGCGGAATACGTGCAATCATAAAAGTATTTATACGTATTAAGTAATATGTTATAATATGTAATGGCAGGGTGGTTTATTTTAACTACGAATCATATATTTTGGTTTTTTTATTTATTATCGTAATGTTTTATCTGCAGATATTATAACAATATGCCTGTTGTAATTATTTTTTGATCAAGTTGTGTTTTGTATACCTACGCTTAATAATTATTAAGAACAAAAAAATATTATTTTAGTTCAATCACGTGTCATTAAAAAATAATAATATAAACTTCCATTATTTGTAGTATCATGCATGCTTATATCATATTGATCTCCGGATATTCCACATCAAATATTATACTGATCGAATAATAGTTCTAACAACAACACGATTGTTCGACCTATAATATACTTATGTGCTTAATCGATAAAATAATATTCTAATGTAGTGTTTTCCGAATTTTGGTTTGACTCGTAATGTTGTAACCTATTTTGTTCTGTAAATTAATGTCACAATTTATATGTGCAAAAAAAATAAAATACAATTGGAATTAGCTAAGGCTACAAGAATTACTCATATTGCAGTTATATTGTTTTGAATATGTATACTAAGTATTGGAGCCAGGATTTTGCTTTTGGGGGATGATAATTTGTTTTAAGGGAGGCTTAACTATAATCCGACATAACTTTGGTAATCTGCACGGAAAAAAAATTGGTTTTGCTAACAATGTAAATGCATTTAAATGCTGTTGCCATGGGTATACCGTATACCAATAACATTTAACATTTTTGACTTTTACAGTAACCTTCATACAAATAAAAATGTTTACATGGATTCGTAAAATGTGATGGACCATATAGTATATAATATTTTCATAGTACACACAAAGTATTTTTTAATTTTCCTGAAATTTTGGGGTAGGTTACATGGTATTAGCCTTATTAGTAAAACACGAATTATATTATGTTTCTAGATTCAAACAAAATTGTATCTATATAATATTGTTTATAAGACGATATTAATATATCGAAAACATTTACAAAATTTACAATTTTTCAATGATAATTTTCATTTTGTTTTCATGTAGTTGTTATGTTTGAAAAGTGTCAATAAAATGATAATTTTAACTTTCATTTATCATCATTTAATTACGCGTTCGGGTTGAACACCCATACAGTTATAACGTGTACGAAGTACGTGTAAGGAAATCGGTATTTATGTAATTTTTATAATTGTTTTTTCTTTGTTACAGCTGCGAAAGCACACGTCATCGACATTGTCGATCACTAGTGGGATGAAGGTTAGCGGTTCAGGTGGCCGAGGCGATAGCGGCGTAGTGGGCGAGGAAGCCGGCATAGCATTGGTTAGCATACATTCCGACTATCCCCGCTACACCGAAGAACGTACCGGGTTGGTGTGCAAGGTACCTACCTATATTATACTCGTATAACCTTCTAATTATATTACCGTAGATATGATAATGTTGACGATTGCCTCTTCCAGTTAGTAGCCAGTAGGTACATAAATATAAAACAGCGTTTGAGTGTCTGGAAATTTTACTGCGTAATATTTGCCACCTCTCCGTTATCCTGAAGATAATATTATTATACCCTCATAAATATCTACGTATTTACGGCGTAGAGGGTATATTACAAGAGCGCTCGTTTGATGCGTAGGTACAGCTGCCAGCGTGTGTCGCATAAAGTAACGTAAACTCCGCGTGGCCCTCTTTTTATTATTTTTCTTAACGCATTTAAAAACCTAATTTTCCTCCACCCCACAGTGCGATATTAATGAGCTCGAAAATATCCAACCATAAAAATGATAAATGTTCTACTTGAAAGTATAAAAAAAAACAAAAGGAAAACAATGTAAGACAAATGTAGACCGTTCGGCCGTTCAGAAAACGTTATTCCGACAACGTTCTATGATTAAACCGCAAATAATCATCATCATCTGCGTTGTGTAAGATTTTATATTCTTTCTGGCTCCGTCGCCGACGGCCGTACAGCGTGGGATGTGAGAAATACGACTTAGAAAACGCTATAGTATTATAATTTTTGGATTTGAACAAAAACATCTACAATTTCAGTTTAAGTCTTATATAATTGAAACTCAGACAAAACCACGCGCTCAATACACGGCACGAAATAATATGTTGTTTATACATACGATTAGAGCATTACAGCACTATCATTCGATGTCATGTAATCCGAATAAAGTTTAATATTTATCGGTTTCCCCCTACCCCTTCACTGTTTACAATTGACAACAACGCATACAGTATATAATATTAAGTTTTGAAATACATCCGGAGTCACTACTTATTTGTGAACATTAAGCAATCGATTATACTGCATGTCATACGATAACCCACACCATAAACATAAATATTAAATACTAATGCTATTACAATGATTTACAGTATTTCCAGTGATATCCTCTATTCGAAATTGACTATTTAGGCTATCTATATAATCAATTTTATCATACACATTGATTGTCAATTTACAATAAATTTTGTTACAAGTATTTGAAAACGTGATAAAAAGGCATACGTTGTTCAATTTTAATTTTCAATGAAATCTACAAAAAGAATTTATTTTCACTGAATTAAATAAATGTATAAATTGATATTATAATTTCCAAAATAATTATTTATAAACAAAATATATCCGGTTTACACATAAACTCCACATAATATCTTTTAGTTATCGTTGAAATTGGTATTCAAACTCACATAAATATAATTTCAACGTTGGAATATAGTATATAATATTTAAAAAAAAAAATAAATAGTCAATTGTGAGTTGGTGTCTTTTAAAAATAATAAATTAAAACTATATTTTAATACAAATAATCATTTAAACATTTCACCTTATTGATAAACCGGCTAACAAATATTATTGCTGATTTTTCAGTAAATTATAAAAAACTAAAATATGGTTTTCAAAAACATTTTTTTTCTTTTAAATATGCTTTTTCAGATCGAATTAAATGAATGTTGATAAGTGCTTATACGATTTACCTTAATTGTATCTAATTTATTATTTATGACTTACCTATACGTATGTTAAATTATTTTATTATATTTATTCTTATATTATATATAATTATAATATATAATGTAGGAATATGAAATGTTTCTCCATAAGAATGTAAAGGTTTGCATCAATATCACTAATAAACTTTGAACAATAAATATCTGATTTATTCAAACTCTCCCAAGTACATTAAACTATTTGACTTATAAATAAAAAATAATCTAATGATAAAAATATTATATCCTGGACGATAAGATACGATATTCCAATTGAAATATAAACAAAAACATTTATAAAAATATTTGGCATTTTAAAATAATCGTATGAGATGCTTGTCATTTTTGTTATATATCTATTATGCATCAATCCGCATATTCAAATAACCCATTTAATATTATGCATATTATTAATATTAATACTCCATGTGTTTATATAACTCATCATTTCATCCTTAAATTAAAATATACTGCGTGGGGACGTGGGGTACAACTTTGCATAATATAATGTAGGCACTATATTATTATGCACTTCATTAAAGTTCAGTGAAAAATTATATTTGTACGTATAATTTAACCTTTCCTGAACGGATAGAATTTAAAAATCTTTACTTATTCCATTTTAAACTAATTTAACTTTTTTCCGCCTCGCCGTAGATAATCACTACCGGAGTATCGAGGATTTTCTTTTTGCGTCTCGACTTCCTCGCAATTTGCTTAAGATCCTGCGTGTGTATACTGGATTAAGGTCGAGAAATCTGCTTTATGCCGGTTTCCATCGCTCTTCCACTCATACATACAATTACGTAAGTGTATGAGTGTGTATAATAAAATACCACGCACGATGCACCCACTCAGCTGAACTCTTCTCCTCATTTATGCTTTACTAAAGCTCCAAGAAATCGTTTGGAAGACCGAGTGAAATCTTTGGTAGAATCGATAAACTCACTCATAGTACCTACCGGTTAAAACGAACGAACCATATATTTTAATGCCAGCAATCTCTTTATGACAATATCCAAAGTACTTTATTAGCATGTAAAAAAGATAAACCATTAGTGATAAGACAATAATATTTATCAAACATCATACGGTCGGAAAATCATTAATCAAATATTAGACTCGTTTGATTCATTGTATTAATTAAAATGTAGGTAATATATACTATAATAATATATACTATATACAATATACATTATGTGTATACATTAATATTATTAAACTTAAAATATAAATATCAAAATTAAAAATTAACTTGATTTCATATAATAGATAGAATAGGTAATATAATTTAATTTTGCGTATTTTGAGAACAAATAAAAACACCTTGTTAAAAAATGTAATACAATAATTGTAGTAACTGTATTGTATATGATATCATAACATTAAAATAAATATTATTTATACAATTGAATGCAATACAGGGTGTACGCCGAGAATACCTGACAAAAAAAAAAAAAAAAATTATGCTATTTAAACGTATGACAACAATTATGAAAACTATATGGTAATTAATAATTTAAGAAATATACCCATGTCAAGAAATTCTCAAAAATAATATTTAAAAAAAAAAGTTATTACGTTCTAAATTGATTAACTCAAAAAAATATTGATATCTTAAAAATTCTAAAACATAAACTACTTGACTAAGATAAATATTTTTTGACATCAAATTCAGATTTACAAATTGGCTATTTTGAATTTTTCCAAAAAAATTTTAATTAAATTTAAATTTTGTATTTTCAGTATTAACAAAAATAACTTAACTTTTTTATATTATACCTGTAATGCAATAAATATAAAAATAAAATATTTCAAATAAACAGATTACAGAATATAACCGGAATAAATTGTAGATTTGGTTATTAAGTACAAAATTTAAATGTTCAATGTATTCAGTTGTATGAGTATTTTTCTTTTGCAGGGTACCAGCTTAGTAGGCTCCAGTGGTAATATAACCGGCAGTAAACACAAACCAAACGTCGGATACAGACTGGGTAGGCGTAAAGCACTTTTCGAGAAACGAAAAAGAATCAGTGATTACGCTCTAGTGATGGGAATGTTTGGAATTATAATCATGGTCATCGAGAATGAGTTGGCCAGTGCAGGAGTATACTCGAAAGTAAGTCTATACCATATTATTATTTATAATATGATCGGTAGGTACGATATATATCAACAAAAGGTAATATTCCCACAACTTAAGAATACGAAATGGTTTATTTTGATGATTACTTTCTAAGAGTTATTTTGGATACTTACATAAATATTGATATTGAAAACAACATAAATTAGAATGATGTCAAAATCTCGCAATAAAAAATATCTATGAACGATTTAGCACAATTTAAAATACAATTCAAGCTAAAATACTTGTATTGATTTAATACTTATAGCTTTTATGGTCAAGTAATTTATAATCAACGACAGTACTTAGTAAGTAGAACAATTTTCTGAGTTATATTCAAATTTATTTATTTTTTAACTCAATGTATTAATAAAATCTATTATAAGGATTTTTAAAAATTGTCGTATATTATATAATAACAAACCCATAATTTTATATGAGACATTTAAGCGATAAATCATGAAAGCTTGTTAGGAAAATCAATGACAACATAATAGCATAGTCGTAGACCTTTATTAATATAATAATATAACATAGAATCAAGTTGCAGTTCACTAGCTATTGATGAATGGGAAACCGTGTAACATAATACAGACTACTCGGCTTATTTTAAAGATAAAGCGGGCCAAAATGATAGTTGGTAAGTGGTAACTCGTTTCAAATGAGAACTGAACAAACAAAAAGGATGATAATATAATTAATTGTAAAACCAATAACCTAGTTCTTCAAATTTCCTTGAACATAAAAAAGCATTAATTCATTAAAACATTAATTAAGAAATTAATATTTTTATTTTTATTTCAAATAGTTAAAAAAGTATTATACTCCAGTAAACGAATAAAATTTAATAAATAATAATTGTTTTTAAGTTAGACGTTTTACAACGATGAAGTCTGATATATTGATATAGGTACAATATGCATAACATTTGTAATTAAAGTTTAAACGAATCATAATATTTAATATAAAAAACTAGAATTATAATTTTCTAACACAACATGTTGAACCTTTTGAAAAATAGTTGAATACAATTCACAGAATATAGTTTAAACAATACACATATTTTATAAAAGTATTTTCGTTAAATTTTGGGCAATGTAAACTTTTAAAAATAAGTTAAGTAGAAAAAAACAAAAACTTAGCTTGTAAACGCCATTTATTTCCAATTTCATATTCTTTCCAATAACTTAAACCAAATTCTCAAAATATTTCCAGTTCACCAGTTTTACACAGTATTAGCGTAATATTTCAAATTGGATTTTGGAGTAAAGCGATTTTTCATGCACTCTGCTTACTTCTGCTACTAACCACTCTTCAAGTTTAGTTTTATTATATTTACGTCAACATAATATATAGGTAGCTGATAGAAATCACGTCTGCCTCATTTTATTTAAAAAATATATTTATTCATCCATAACTATTGGGAAGATCTAGTAATGATAACCTTAGGACCATACAAATAGGTACTAGTGTTCAAGTAAAATTTATTTCATATTTGTAATTAAATCAATATGCAGCTATTTTCAGGTATTGGTTCAACGATTTAGTGTCTAACACATTTTAATAAGATTTGATTTCAAGTCGAGTACCGAGTACCAAGGTATATTATAATATAGATCAAAGTAATCAATATTTTGTTTAAAGCCAATAATGTACAGGTTTAACATTGATATTCATATTAAAATGATTTATCTGTGTTCAATATAAAATGGACGTTCCTAAGGTTAGGTAATTTTTTTAAATAATGTTAAATTTCCTTAAACTTAATAGGAAAAACTACTGAAAAATTTCGTCTGTTTTATCAGAATCGATTTATTTTTCATATATATAATTTGATAGCTATAGTGTAGTTGGTTTGACAATTTATTTATATCGATATATTATTCCAATATCAGAATCACAAAATGCCTACCAAAATTGTTAAAGAACGGAGGAAAATATTTAATACAAGGAAAAGCCCATAAGAAATAATCATCAAAGTATGGGAAACAAAAAAGTTCCTGAGGAAGACTATGATATTATGTCCAACTCACAAAAAGGGAGATAAAGAGGATTGCAATAACTACCTAAAAATTAACAAATAATAATGATCTGTGTAGCACATCAAATTTACTCAAATTGCATTTTATTAAGGTTACATGAGACAGATGAAAGGGATAATGGCAAATGATGGATATTAAGATGCTAATATGAATATTTTATGAAAATTGCAAATCTTTACCATTTTGGAATTGTAATCAGAAATAAAAATCAGAAACTTTTTCTACTTAAAAATTCCCGTTTTTATCAATTATTTTGTAAAGTACTGGCAAAGTTTTACTTCTGGCTTCAAATTACAAACAAAATCAAATTTCACACCAAAAGGTGACAAAGTTGAAAATTTTTTACTGTTTTACTGTTCCAGTGAAATTACCAGTAAATGATTACAGACACAAACAAAAACTCACATCTTTGTAAAACCAATAAAATCATCGCTGCGCTCAAAACTAAAGTATCAATAATTGGTTTTTATTATTCTGTTGTATAAGTGTTTAAAATTAAAACTTTGGAGTAATATGTGTACACAATATTAACTACGAAATTAATTATTAGGTAGATAAATATGTACGATGTAAAAATTATTTTTGTAGTTAAAACTTAAAATCAATTCTAATAGTTCCTAATATAAATATTAATAGAATATAAAATAACGTTAGAAATGTAAACCAACAGACAATGTCCTTTAGGATTTAATATATTATTGAATTCCAATTAACACATATTACAGTCACCTGTTCATTGAATTGATAGGAACACTAGAAAACTACTATATAGGAGTGCGACTTCTCCGACTTTTATTCATTATACTTACTACAAAATCGATTTAATACTTTGCATTTGATAAAATATTATTTTTAACCATCTTAGCTTCTTTAATGGTATTCATTTTTCTTGGAAAGTTAATACACATAAATATGTTAACCACAAATAAATATTGTATACCTACAATTTAAAAATGTAATTTAATGCAGTTTACATAACATGCCCGACAATTTGCCCGTGGATTCTCTGTTATTAGATATTATTCGTATTAATATATTTTAATAATATATATTAGGTATGCATTATTATTTATTTTATGTAAGTGTTCACAAAATAGTAAATACGATATTAGATATTTATTCATGTAAGGTATACAGGGGAAATATTTAAAAATTGCAAAGAAATTTATTTTATAATCTACATTATTTTTTTATAACGTTATATTTGAATACAATATGGGTACCTACTATAATATAATACATTACACAGTACATTGTTACTCAGCTATGCGTAATTAAATAATGATTAATTAATGAGTTATGTTTTCGACTAGAACACTCGATTCGAACACTTCTCATTTCATATTAAATGTTGATAAACAAACATGTTAATGATTTTCCATAGGTATTTAGAACACTTAAACTAATAAATAATTAGCTAGCGAACAAATTACTTATTTAAATTCTAATTGAAGTTCCTCGTTCTTTTAAAATAATGCAGGAATAGAAAAATATTTACATACGTGAATTTATTATTTATGTTCAGGCTTGTGCGGTTAGCTCAATGTCACAACCAATGCGAAAGGTCGGTTTAGGTAGATCGATTGGTTGAGATTCCATGAGTATAACATTCGTCACGGTGCTGTCACTATAAATAAGCTAGGCATTACCACCTTGAGACACGATTAGAGTAGCGATAAGATATCTCGATTGTAGAAATAGGTAGGTAATATATTTCACCGTTTTACGAATCGATCTATTTATTAGTAACAATAGGGGAGGATGGAAAAGGTTAAGTTGCTGATGGAGATCATATAGGACATTTTTCAACAAAACTATAATTCCGTTTTATTTTATGTATTATTTGAAACATTTTGTCTTTTTAGTTGTTTTACTGCCAATATGTACCTAAAAAACAAAAATAACAAAGCTTCAGTTAATATATTTACTTCGACAAGTATAAGATAAAATATGTATTTAAATTGCAAACATGTTTATTATGTTTATTACCTAATACACACAATAATATTTCGCATAATTTGTATTTATGAATATTACTACAGCAGAAAAATATTCCAATATATATCTTATATTAATACATGTGTATTGAAAAATAATATAAATAAAAACAAATAAGAACAAATATCAGATAAGTTTAACCTAAATAGTAATCAAAGTCCCCCATCGTATTATGCTCCAATCAAATCTATTCCATATTTCTAGGTATTTTAGGTACTCATTATGATCTTCATAACTCTCTTCGATATCGTAATCTTATTTAGACCCTTATTTCTCTCGGTTCTAATACGAAGTTCGATTTACCCAGGTACTTCTAGTTAGTTAAATATTATATTATATTAATTATCCATGACACCATCTGCAAATTTAAATAATTTATCTATATTACATTAAATAAGTAAATACATTTTTAAAAACTTACAGGATACTGCTGAAATATAGGGCTTTTCCCAGATAAAATAATGATATATTAATATTCATGTATTATAATATTATATGGTCTAAGTATATATTTTATACATTAATAATACTATATATACCATATAACCATAAGTAAAATACTGTAGAATTTATCTAAATGGCTTTCTTTGTTACTTTTTTATCGTAAATATACATAAAAAATCTTCATTTTTATCACGAACTAGTGTCAGTTTTATTTTTTTAAAGTATAATATAACAATTTAAAAAAGTTATGTTAAGTTATATATGTACTACACGTGTAGAATGAAAATAGTTTTATTATTTATAAGATTTAGGTAGGTAATATATAGACATTTTAAGTAAGAAAACAAGAAATTTGCTCTTAATGTGATCACATCATCTAGATATTAAAATGCATCTTTAGAAAGCAACCTATACAACTACTTATATTTAAAAATTAAAATAATTAATATCTTAAAAAATAACAGAAATACATGAACATTTAGTTTAATATTCGAATTATCTATTCATATTTTCTCACAACTTATGGAATTGCATTTAAATGTGAAATTTGATATATTCACAACTTGGAAAGTTAACATTTTAAAGTAAAAAACTGATAAATATCTGTAGATACTAAAAAACTTAGTATCATAGGGCCTATAATTGTATTATATTAAAATAATATGAACTTAATTAATTAATTATCAGATATTATAGTATATAAATTCAAAATTCAAATAACTTCAGTGCTGTTTTAATTAAATAAATATATGAATATGCATTATGTACTATAGGTACTAAATTCCTTTTTTTAACAGTTATTAGAAATATATAATCTATTAACATGTATTTACAATGAGTATAACAATATGTGATATACTGTAATATACTTAGTTACTTTTACACCTGCACGAAAGAGAATAGATTTAGGGGATTACTCAGTAGTTATACTTTAGACGTGATATATATAAATATATAATATATTTGTTTAATCAATTTTTGCTATGGTAATAAAATTCTACACCGGTTTTTCTTTAGTAATTTTGGAGGATTGACTGGGATAATTTTGTAGTCGAGAGTAAGTGCATGGTCAATCAGTGGATTTAAATGATTTTCGAGTGGGAACAAAATAGTTTGTTTGTAGATGTCACTATTGTCACTACTTCTGAGACTATTTAGATTTTTAAGTGCTAGCGGATGGAATGAGTTGAGACATAAAATGGAATATTTTTAACCATAATAATATGTAACGATATTGATTGGAAACTTTATATTTTATTAGTATTCGATTTCTTTGCATAACCCAATAATTGGATGCCTTAAGACCATATTGGCTTTAGAAGGGTTTTATATAATAGGAGCTTATTTTTTAGCCTAGATTTTAAGTGCTTTCCTAAATAAGAGTAATGAGAATTACGTCTAGAGTTTCAACAGGACCTACTTTTGTTTAATATAACCTTTTTAGGTTAGAGGTTTTTGAGTAATATAATTTTAATATGAATCAATTTCTAGTTTACCGGATTAAAAGATTGGAATAATAATAATGGGAATTTGGATGTTATTGAAAATTGAAAAGTTATTTTATTTCACCTAATACTGTCAATGTGCTACTTTTAGTGCGTTTCGAACTATCGGAAAGTAATAAACGATGTCAAGTGTATTGCTTTCGATATAAAATAAGATACTATTGGTATATTTTGAACAACATTTTCAAGAATTTTTTTTAAAACATTCTTCAATAAATAATAAAAATAAGAATAAAAACTTTCAAACGGTATGTTTTAACAAGATCAAAACTTATTATATTTATTATAAATATAATATATTTAGAGATATTTTCACTTTGTATTTTCTTTACAAATAATGAGCTTTACAAAAATAAATGTTGATTTATAAAACAGTTAGCAGCTTGCTAAAACAATATCTTACCTGAAGTTTTAAAGTTGTTTAGGAAGTTTATAACAATAGTATTTTTTTTAATACAATGAATTATCGTTTTTGGTTTAAATTTGATACAATATAAAAATAATTTATATTTACTGTAGGATATACATACAATACTCGAGATATATACAAATATAACTTAAAAATTATCTAACAACGTATTATTGTGGTATTATTTTGGTTAAATCTTCATTTGTTTTCAATATTATAGACCCGAGTTCCTGTAACTATTGAATCTTAAAATGTTGATGTTCTTTTTGTTGTTACAAGAACTTGAACTAACGGATATTTCACAATTAATTATTTTACTATTTTTTGTAGTATTCCTATGGCAACGTTGTTATTATAATAGTACATTATACATTAGGTAATATTATGTTCAAAAACTACTTTTTTCTTCAGGAAAACAATTATTGTGATTTCAATAAAGAACGATTTAGTATAATATAACATTGAATATACATATTTTAAGGGATAAAATATTTAACCACTTAAAATATTTTGGCTTAATATTTCACCTTAATTATTAAATCATAACATATTATGACGTATCTGATGTACAATAATTATAATTTGTTTTTTATTTACAATTTATTATTATTACGTTATTTTTTCTACTGAAGTAATAAGTATTTTTAGTAGGTACATTCATATCAGAGATCTTTTTTATGTTCACTATTATTATAATTTATAATTATTCCATGGTGGTTGGAAAAATATTATTTCTTTGAATCTTCACTGTAATTTTACTACCTCGTCTTTAGTTAACGATAATGGAAGTTTTTCTGTACTCTTAAGTATCCAATTTGTCACAAATCTTTTTTTTTGGTTTTTATATTATAATTTCGATCTTCTGAAATGCAACTTCGTCTAACGACTGAAATATTCAGGAAATGGATAAAACCATTTATATCTTCTGAACATGGCAGGTATGTTCCACAGGTACCATAATACTATTCCTTTAATTTTTTGTTGGGACTACGGAAAAGCCATTCTGGAGTCTGATTGATGGATCTCTAAAAACACAACGCTATGTTCGTCACTCGAGGACTCGTTACTAAAGACTTTAACACTTTTCGCATAAAATCTCCTGAAATTGCACTTACGAGATTAAAAATAAAAGCTATACAAATTATACACAAAATTAACTAATTAAAATATACATAGGTACTCTTGCATAGTAAACTTAAAATGCTATAATAATATCATTCATCTTATAATGATATTATGATGTTTTGTGTAATAAATAAAAAAGTAATTAATATTTTTTTTTTTAATTATGGTTATTTTTATTTTCTATAAAATATAGTTTACTATACATTTATAATTAATATTTCTCGTGAATAATTAAGTATTTAATTTATATTTAGGATCTTATATTTTGATATTTTGTGTACAACAAATACTATTATAGAAGTATTACTCTAAATGCACAATATTATTGAGTATAATATATTGTATACAATGTTTAAAATTATAATGTACAATAAATCTAAAAGTTTAATATTTTTAAACTATATTATTGAAAATAAATATAATTACTCAATTCAACTAAAAGAATAGAGTAATTACATATCATTTGAATTAAATATAAGTGGCCTGGTATGGTACGGTGGATGGCTTCAATTACAAACGTGTTCTAGTGTCAAAAAGTAGCCAGTGTCACTAGTTCCCGGATGGGTGACCACTCAGGTTTTAGTGATAAATCCTCAACACATGATCCTCGATACATCCTCGACACGTGTTCTAACCAACTGTACTCTCCCCCACAATTAAATACCTAAAAATTAACCTCCAGGCCAATGGTCATAGATGAGTTAGGTTAAACCTTAACTCAATAAAAAAAAAATTAAATATAAGTACTCAACCTATCAGTATTAAAATGTCTACTAAATTTTAAAAATATAAATTAATTTAGGGAAAAGGAAATTATATTCGTGGTATAAGTAAATTTGGAATTTTTCTTTAAACGTTTATAACAAACATATATTTTTTTTTAACTTATAATAACTATTGTTTTTCTTAAGCTCGATTTAATTTGTATTTTTTAATTTTTTCTTAAATTTTGATCACACTTTTAATATGAATACAATAGATTATTACAATCTCAAATAAGTTCAAAGGTATCTTAGCTCATGTAACTTACATTAAAATAGCCTTAATAATTATAATTATTTTAATTAGTTACCACTACTGTAATATTGCATAAATACAAGCAACTCTAAATAATTAACAATACTTATGGACATATAATTTTTAAACACTAGAAATTATTATAGATTAAGTTTGTTTTCCTTTATTTATAGCTACACGAAATACGGAATATTTAATTAAAACTACAGAGTAATTAATGATTCACATACCGCGTGTAATACTAAGGAACACTTCAATACAAACTGCAATGAAAAATCGTTTTAAATAATGATAAGAATATAAATTAATTAGGGCTTTCAAAAACCTTGGGTATTATTTATCAAACTTTGCACACAGCATTTCCATGAGAAACCGATTGTCAGTATATTGCGTTTCACAAAACAGCAGAACAGGGTACCTACCTAATTCAGCAGCTGTAGCTGTCCAGGAAACTAAGACATATTGTCATCTTACATAAATAGCTCATCATTTTTGCTTAAATCAAGCTTACACATATTTCATTTATGACGTACTATAACAATCACAATAATTTATCGTATACTGTAATTAAAAAAACAACTGTTGCTCAATTATTTGGAGTAAAATCCACTGGAAAATGTTTGCTTTTAAGTATACCAAACTATTAACTATATATTAAATTCAATAAATTTCTTTATTATTATTTGTATTTATACAATTTAATATAATATGTTTATTATTTAAAATATTTGTATTACTAAGCACCGTTTTTTTTAATTTCTATAAAGTAACTTGTATTTTAAATACAACAAAATAATAATTTCAATCCTACACAAATCAGCGCTATTCCATCCAGACAGCATAAAAAACATAATTTTCTTTGTTATTCAGACCAACTTAATTAATCTTTTGTGACCATTTTAACCTGTTTATCAGTATTAAGGTATTATTAATATAATTTTAAGATAAAATGTAAACCTATATATAGTAGATTATAGTAGATACAACCAATGACCTTAGACGCTGAGGCTTTAATAATAATAAAAAAAAAAAAATCAGCACTATTGATTTTGTCATAATTGCACACCGGCCGTAAATATTACAAAAATAAAAAAATATACAATATTATAACAATAATAAGTAATATTGTAAGGTTGTATCTATTATTGTATAATTAAGATGAATAAAATTAAAACGATTAAAATAGCTCACTTAAAATAAATTGATTGGAAAAAATGATTATACATTGTCCTAATAATCTATAAAAATTAAAAATATTTATGATATGATCGATGTCTTCAACTTGCATACTTACTATAGAATGTTAATATTATAATTATAAGTATATTTCCATTCACCTGTACTAGGTAATAAATAGAATACATTTTGAAATTTACGTTTGATAAACAACATGTCATATATATATATACTATTCCACATACGCCTTTTTTGGTTTTAAATTCTTAAGTTTCTATTTCATTTTATAAATCACCAAATTAACTAACGATTTGGTATCTTAGAAATGAATAAATAATAAAAGAAAAAAGTGTGGACAACGTACACGCATTGCATTAGGAAAATCAATTTAAATAAATTATTTATGGTTTTACGCTACTCAATAAACGTCTTGACCGCATTTGCATTTCGACGAACAATGTTGGTTTTTACGAGATGTTAAGATTGAATTTTTTAAAACAAATATACATAATATATATATATATACACTTAAGTCCTCATAAAAATTGAATTTTTATAACAATAAGTGTATAAATAGTACACTAGAATAAAAAATTGAACTATAAAATAACAAACGAAAGCCAAGAAGACCTTACTCAAACATAGGTAAAAAGTTAAAATTACTTTTAAATTATTATCGTAAGTCTTAAATCTTTCACTGTCCATTATAGTAATTTTTAGTATTTACGAGGTTATTAGACATTACTACTTAAGTTAGCATTATAAGTTTATAAGCTATACATTACAATTTAATGGTCAGTTATATTAATGTTCATGCAAACAACAACAGATATTAAATGATTACCTACCTTCTTCTAATATAATAAACGATATTGAAACAAAAATCTAGTTTTTCTAAGAATAATAGTAATACTTTTTTCAAAATACCTAGGTACTGCACAGCAAAAAAGTCTATTTTTTCATTTAAAATTTAAACACTAGATGATAATTTATGATGTATACTAGATGATGTATTTTCAAGTTCAAATACAAGTCTAAATTAATTCCATCTAGCGCCTATATTATTTTTGATCTGGGGCTTTGGTAAGAACATGTTACCCAATATCTCTTTGTTTGATTATGAGTGGTTCATTACATTGTTCACATAAACCCCGGCTGTATAATCAGTTCACAAAATAATAGCCTAAGAGCTATCTTAGGTGGCCTCACCTATTTTCGCTTTCTTGAAATTTCGTATGGCTAGTAGAATCGGGCCTGCTGACTCTGATAGAAAAGTCGACTGATTCATAGACTATCTCAGAGGGGAGGGTGTCTCAAAAATAAACTGATTTTAGTGCCTCAGCCACCAACACCAAATGATTTGAAATAATTCAAATATGATGTTGTGATCAACATTCAAAATGTTATGCATTTTTACCTACAAAATAGCTTACAAATTTTCCAGATTTAGATTAATTTCATTAAAAATTGAACTTTAAATGCTTAAAAAATCCATAACTATACTTTCGATATTTTTAATTGCTGTACGAACAATACATATATTATAAGAACACCCTTGTATTACATTTTCAAGCATTTTTACTAAAATTTAAAAACAAAATTGTGTTATACATGCTTTTGTACATTTAATAATAACTGTTACTAATACAATTATATGTTGCATTACAATTTATAGGTGCCTAAATGATAACTAAAAATGATTAAAAAAATCTATTTTCAAATCCGTTAAAATACAACAATAAGCTACTACTTTTGAACATCAATAGTTTATTTGCTTTGGTTATGAATTTGTAACTAGAATGACATAAATGCACACATTATACCATAGCTCGTTTTTATTCCCAGATACAATCATTATTAATACCTATATTTGTATTCATTACCTACGAACTATCAATAACATGCAGTATTATAAATGTTCTAATTTAGATTATAAACTTATAAATAATTTTTACTATATCGAAATATAAGTATCGATAAATTAATATTATGATATTTTTCTTTTACAATTTAATACAATCACAAGTCATTAAATACCTTAAATACTCTTTCGGAAATCCTCAATATTTATTTGGAACATTAAAATTTTTTTATTCGTGTGTTACTTATATACTTTTGAAGTTGAAACAAAAATTTCAAAAATATTGCATCAGAAACGATTTCCATTCGTAATATTATTTAATCATTCGTTTCTTTGAAATCGTTTAAAAGAAAATTATTCGTTACCTATTGTTATTACTTATTATTCACATAACTCACATTGCGCAGAAAAAACTGGTATGACAATTCGATACATCCATGAAATATATACTAATTTGTTTCCTGGATTAATTATAGAATGACTTTATTCAAACCATGCTTTTATTTAGTATGTGTGGTATTAGAGTTTGAGGATATTTGAAGTTCCATGAAAATCTTTTTCTGGGAATTTTATCCATAAAATTAATTTTTTTTTTATTTACACAATACAAGGTTGAATTGCAACAAGATAATATAGGTGATCCGTGATAGTTTTATTCTTAAATTATAATGAACATTTCAAATTTGAACAGAAAAATCATTGGCTATAATTTTTGATTCACATTTCCAAATTGTATTAGATTACAATTAAACGTAAGTAATTAGCTATACAACAAAATCCATTAATTTAATTAGGCATAATAATTATTTTCCAGAACACTTTTAAACGATATCTCTTTTATACTTCTTCGATATCTGTTTTCTTTTATTAAAATAAAATAAATTTCCAATTTATTTAATCCCAGAAAAAAAGTTAAATTCGTTAGGAAGTCATGCCAAAAAAATAAATGCATAACAAAATACGATTTATAGATATCTTAAACAATAAAACAGTATAGCCGAATTATATAATATTGTAATCCCCATAACGAAATATCGATGTATCTTTAATCGCTTAACTATACATTGTCTTTATATTTTATAAGCTGCCATCATGTATATTGGTAACATCCATTTTGCTTGTGTAAATCATATAATGCATATTAATAATAAGATATTTTTGAAAAAAAGGGGTTAACACGTTAAAGATTCTATCACTGGATGGACATTCCCCACATTATATCATATCTTAGTACTTTTTTGTACGATGCAGTATTATTATTAATAGTATTATTATACATTGATTAAATAAATTATTATAAAAAAAAAATTACATATTATTTCAATTTTATTTTTTTTTATGAATTCATGTTTATTTTAAAACAATAGAAACTATTTTAATCAAAATCATTTAAAAAAAAAGATTAATTTATTGAAGTTAAAAGTATAGGTAGATAATTATTATAGGTATAATAGTAATTTGTTTATAATTAGTCATTTAATTTTCATATTTATTATGCTCATATCATAATGTCAGTCGTTAGACTTGACTCAGTTCACAAATTAACTTTGTATGCAACTGACAGTGAGTTATAATTTTTGAAATTTTTGATTTATCAACAAAATATTTCAGAAACTTTTACACGTCAAAAACATTAGTACCTAGTTGGTACGTAAATTTTTAAACAAAATGTACACATGGTCATGCATCCATTATGCATCTAACAAGACGCGTACATTTATTATACACTGACGTTCATTTTAACACTACCTTAAAACAGGGAAAATCAAATAAATTTGGTAAAACTAAAACTTAAACAAGCATACTTTATTATAGAAACTGATGTTATCAGTACTATCTAAACATATTTAATTAAATGTATCATACATATGTACGAAATATAAATTTACCAAAATATTATGTATTCCTTATCTCTATGTATACGAAATTGGTAACAATCATATGCTACTTATTATTAATCAAAAATATATTTCACTAGAACTCTGTAGCCTATAGCACGGTGAAATTACGCTCTACGCCTGTATTGTTTATTTTGTGTAAAAATATTTTCATTGACTTTTATGCACACAAAGGGAGCAATTTATTTCTTATAGGTGGGAAGTTCCCTTTATTTCTGTGTCAAACCGCCCCATAACCGGATGGATTCAGGATACTTGCACATTTATTTCACCCATTTTACTACTGTAAACCGGAGTTTCGTTGGCCCGGAAAAGCAGATCCGTTACCGGTCAAAAATATACACACGCTTTGTTTTACCCACATATTTTCCATCTCACAGCCTCCAGGGTATAATATTATACATACCATATATCTAATAATGTATCTCTATGGGTTCTTGTTTTTATTATTACTCGAAATCGTCGATTTCTCTCCTCTTCCAGTTTTTCTCGTAGTCGAATGTGGTAAAAGTTCTTTCCGGTCAGGAGAAGTTGAGGAAAAACCGCCAATTAAAAATGCATCAATTCTTCTGCCCATAAAACATACGTTTTCTTAAACATCCGGTTCTCGTTAATTTTAAAATGAAATAGCGAACAGAAAATGAATTCTAAATGGGGAAAAAGTTTAGTGATTTAATTTTCAAAATATACAACAATAACTTCAAACTAAATACAATTTGATAAAATTTTATAGAAATAATATTCATGGTATCCCTAGTTTAAATATTAATACAACATAAATAACTTGATTAAATCAATGAAGACAAAATCCACCTAAAAACCACCAAATGTTGATGTACCTACTTAATTTTAAGTGAGTAAAAACAACAGATTAGCATATATGTATTTTAATATATTTTCAGTCCTGCCTCAGTTGAATAATTTGTGAATTTATAACTGTATTTATACAATACTAATTAAAGTGTGATATAAACGCATTTGTCTTTCTAAGCTGATAATAAATGAGATCAAATTTATCAAAGATTATAATATTTAAATTATAAAAATCAATTGTCCATGTTAAATACTGTTAACATATTACATTTTAAAATATAAAATAAATGCATCCACATCTACAATACTTCAAACTAAGGTGTTCCACTCAACATTTAAAACCACACTTGATAAAATAGTTCAATGGTTTTCATTAAAGAAACTAATTAAATCATTTAAAAATAAACTTAAACTGAAATCGAACCTACATCGGTAGGTGAGACTGATTAAAACTTTTGAAGCGGTGTAGCACATTTTATTTTTTAATGCAATGATTAATATTGTTTTAAAAATATATAATATCACAACAAATCACTATTATACCTGACGCTAAGGTAAGTTAACTAAGAAATACGAGTGGTTTACATCCGGTCTGTGTAACTTTTCCTACCTATGTTTCGTAATTATTGTATTTCACACTTGACTGTAAATAGTAAAACAATTAATTTTAACCCGATTTCTATAAAGTGGGTATATAACATGAAATATTTAAATATCTGTATCAAATATATAATTTTTCTCCGAATGTAACTTTTAAAGCACTTTTTTTTTAATCAAAACACATGGTTGCACAAAAAATTAAAATTAAGTTATTGCACCGTTATTACCTACTCACTCCTATAACAGCATTAAAAAGTAAACAGTTATGTCTAAACTTCTTTTGTTAATCATAAATTAATGAAAGTATTATTTCCCCAATACCAATAGGTAAAATATATTATATATATAATAATTAATAAAGTAGGTAAAAAAGTTCAAAAGTAGGTCATCTGGATGAAAATAAAGAAAATATTTTGAATATAAACTATAATATACTTATGGTATCGTTCAATAAAAAAAAGTTTGAAAACAAATAAGAAAATATATGAATAATTTTAATAATATATCTACGGTACCAATATAATATTTCAAAAATCTTGGTATGCTTCGGTGAATTGATTAATGATACCTTTGAGATACAATCTAACTTGTAATATCTTTCATGGTTTTTGGTGCTCAATAAGACAATTACAACGGTACATTTTTTATATGTTTAAATTTTTTTCTTTGAATAGATTGTCAACTTTCTATGTGTACTTTATATTTTGCTTGTTTTTTTCATGCATAATTGTTTTTGATAATTTATTTTGAAACCTTTTTCATACACTTAAATTTATTTATGTATTAATAAAAATCTTGGTATTTATGATTCTCTAAAAAATAAATAGTACCTACCTTCTTATGAAATAAAAATAAAAAGATAATCTAAAGAATTTATAACAATTAATTTAAAAATTATACCTTTACTTTGTTTATTTTAATTTTTTAATGTAATAAAAATATATTACTTTACATATATAATATTTAGCTATTATATTTATGTTAAAATGGAACCGTTTGTACTTCTATCTGTGTGCTTGAACAATGTTATAAGTATAATATGCATAGATTTTAAAAACATCTTTTTTCTTTTGATAGTTGTTACTCATAGTACTACGAAACTTTTGTTTGAAAATTTCCCCCTAACTTCCTTACCTTTAAAATATTTTCTTGTCCAAACGTTACCTATATTGCCATTACAAAGGTTGTTAAAGTTTTTCTGAACATACTGCTGTTTGCTAGAAACTTCAGTCAATATTTAACAAGCACCGTTGACCAAATTCTGCATTATTTATGTGGAGGTTTTTATAAAAACTGCACAAACAACAATAGGTAGATATATCAACCAATGGCTAAAATTAGGGTAGTTAAAAATTTCTTTTGTTTTGTGGATATTAAATTTAACAATAGAAGAGATATTTAAAAATAATTGAAATACAAATTATCTATTTTTTTTTTGAACATAGTATATTTTTAAAAAGTTTTCTAAGTAGATTTATCAAACATAAAAATATTTTTAACGTTAATAGTAACAAAAAAAAATGTTAAACAATAGTTAATGTAAAATTGAAATAGTTTTTAATTCTTTTCAAATTACCGTACAAATAACTTTTGCAGTTTTAACTAATATACATTTTTTTATATACTATATAGGTACTCAAAAACAGTACATGTTTGAATAAAAAGTCTACCAATTGGCAAAAAAATTAATTTAATTTGTTCTCCATGACTATAATTTAATATTTAGTATGCTTAAACGTTAGAAAAAAAAACAAATTCCAATTATCCATGCATGATAGTATCCGTATACGTATTTAATGTACTTATACAATGCAAGTTTATATAGTGTAAGACATACTAAGTCGGTAGTCTTTTGTTTTTATTATTATTTTACACATTTTTTATGTATAATATTTTAGAAGATTATATTGCTATTTTCTATGCTCATATTTCAACCAACCAATATTTATGTAAAAAAAATAACACTACTTTATCGGTTTGTCGTAAAAGTCAAAACTTAGTTTTAAAAGCTCGTAACCTGGAAAGCCTCCCGGCCCGCATCATATACACGCATTTAATACTATCTCTAAATATCGATGGGAATAACCTGTAAAACTGCTTTCTGAAAGTCTGAACACACTGCTTAAGTTTGACAAATCTGTGGTTAAAAGCTTTCCAGTTTTCACCCATCCTACAGCGCGTGCTTGGAAGTATATTATTTCAATGTATTTATTTCATAGAACTTTGATATCTCAGAAATAGAGCTCTATATCATACGTCGTACTGACTTCTAGAATTTAGAACATAATATAAAACTCCAAATTTTTGACTGACAATGGAATTATCACCATTAAATATTAAAGTAATTTATATTTCACCAAAAAATAATCATAATATTACAAAAGTTATATATAAAAATAGTTGACGAACTTTATGTTTTAGATAGAATAAAATCATAACATTTATAATTATACTTGATTCATTAAAAAAAAAATGTACACTGAAGGCACATTATTAAAATATATATTAAATATTCAATAATTTTACTATAGTTCAAAGTATTAGCATTAACTTCATAACTTATCTAAAACTTAGTCACATGATATATTATTAAGTTTCAATAAACTATAAAGATTAAAAATAATTAAGACATTTTAAAGAAATTATATAAAAATTATAGAACTTGTATTGGTACATTAAACACTAATAACACTAATAAAGAATGTAACCTTTAAATCTTTTAGAAGTAACTGATTATTGTGGATAGTGCTTGTATTTATATATAATGCACCGTGGCATAATAATTAAATTTACGTCAATTCAAAAAACAACATTCAAAAAAGAAAGAGGCCAACGCTATGGTTCATCTTTGATTTTTGAATGTAGCACAAAAGCCAACTTAATATTTATATTTTACATAAAATATTAATATTGAACTGAAGTTGAGTGGATTCATAAAATATTTATTAATAATTTATTCCTTATACTAAGTATGTATATTGTGTATAAAGTTATTAACCCTAAATAATTTTGAATATTCACTATAAAATGTAGATACCTAACTATTATTGATTTCACCAAAAAAATAGATTTAAAAAATATATTTAAATGCATCCAAATAATTAGCTATTCTTCATATATAATATTTTACTCTTTATTTTAAAACTTATCATTTCCGATGAATTTCAACATACCATCATCCAATAATTGAAATTGATTAAACAAAGATTGATTGTAATATCGTTCAAAATATCCACATATTTGTAAAATATAATTTACCTAATTATATTTTTTGGTTTGCTTATTTTAAAACGATAATGAAAGCATTTAATTAGCAGTTAGTATAATTATTCTAGAACTAGAAGAGTTCAAATTAAAATTAAAACAATGGAAATATGAACATAAGTTACGCAGAACTACATATTAAACTAGTACACACCAATAATTTAACAATTAATTCTAAAATATCATTAAAAAACAAAAGAATTCCTTGTTTTTTTGTTTAAATTATTTTAATAATTTTAAATATTTATTTAATATTTATTTACTTTTGCAGTTTTTTACGTTATAAAAAATGTTTCAACTACCTCAAAAATCTAAAAACAAAATTGTTTTTGCTATATCAGAGTTTTAATAAAAAATAATACCAAAAATATTTAATAATATCAAATATGTGGCACATTGATCTAAATAAAAATAAATGTAGGTGAATCAAATAAAAATAACAGACTGTTTTCAACTATGAAAACAAACTAATAGAAATTAATAGAAACCTGCAGTATAACATCATTCTTACCCAATTGTTTGATATTGATTTTCAGTAATTTCGCAAGTTTTGGAAAAAAAACATCCTAAAATGAATTGAAGGAAAAAATTGAATTTCGATTTCTAATAAAAACTTTTATGTCCATATTTAGGAAGGCACATTAAACTATTGGTCCAGATGGCGGGGCTGGCTACTTTTTTTTTTAATTTTCATTGTCTTATTCTTATTGTAACTTTATACATTTATTTCCAACATTTAATATTATATTTTTACATTTTGCAATGTGTTACTGTTATTTATAAATTATAATTATCATTATCTTTAGCATAAATGCTTTAACTATATTAAACTCGAAAGTGGTTTAGCCTCCACCATCAATTATGATAATATAATTAAATAATTTTCCTAGTCACAATCCTGCAGAATAATAATTAAAATATTTTTTTTCGCATATAAGTTAATTTTACTATATCAATTTGTGTTACCTCTGGCGGAGAACTCCTAAATACGGCCTGCATAATGTTAAAAGTATCATAACTGCAGTGGCGCTTGTTACCAGTCTTAGCGTTTTAATATCTTTAAAACCTTAAAAATCAAACCTCTCAATGTTATCAAAATATGTGTTAATATACAATAAATATATCGTGAAAAGAATAATACTATTTTCTAGAATGTTTCTGAACTCTGGTATTCATGTAAATTCAAAGCTTTATTAAAAGTTTCCATCACAAATTATTTGTACACAATGCGTAGTTTAACATCTACCGTAATTTCAGAGCCAAGTTAATGTTATTTGAAGCAATATGCCAACGAAACTTTATAAAATAATCCAATGTGATTTACAAAACAATTAAAAATCACCTAAAATAAAAATATATAATACTATTGCGAATTGTATAAAATACGAAGTATGATAAAGTAGTACATACATTTTTAGTAAAAATCTAAATAATTATTGCTGTTCATTATTAAATAATAAATATTAATATATAATTGGTTTATAGGTAACTGAAATATAAAATATTATTTACAATTATTATTCTATATATCTTTCTTTTTAGTCAAAAGTTTTAACTTAAGAAGCCGTTAACTAATTGTATTATTAATTATATTATTTAATAGTTTATGGGTTTTAGTATTGTTAGATTGTGTAAGTTGTAACTATAGACCAGACCAATATAAACAATAAACACCAATATAATAAATATAATTTTTATTTAAACTATAGTTTTATTTTAATATTTACACGATTAAATTTTATCCCCGGAAGTTTTACTTAAATACAAGAAATCATGTAAATACTTTTAACTTAGCAAACATGTTTTGTATCAATTTGCAGTATTGCATACTATCTGAACGAATTTATTTGATTTATTATTTACGAGTTACGACGAATCGTAAACATAATAATTATCCACAGGCCTTAGTTTTAATTTGTTGAAACTAATTGAAAACCCACGAACATAATAATATTATTTGAAATTCAATCTGTGACAGTTGTATAAATTAGATTTATGAAGGTTTTAAAAATCAAATCTAGTTCTTACTTATTTTTACTGTGGATGTATTTATTTTTAATGCCTAGCACACGTCTCTATAATATATATATTTTGATAATCGAGAACATTATAGAAAATATTTTTCTAAAATAAAATATTATAATGTATAATGCTAAATTATTGTTGGGTCATTATCCATTTAGGTTATGCATCATAGTCAAACATATATAAATTAAAATATTTTATATTATAGGTACACAGCTACTAGTGAAAAGGTGCGATTTAAAGGAAAAGAATGTTATCGGAAAGATCAAACTTTTTACCATATTATTATAATTTACCGGTAGGTATGGATGAATTGATTAAAATCGTAATTCCAAATTAAAACCAACATGCAATTCTATATCATAATAGTACTTAATAATAATAATGCAAAATTATTATTATAATGTCCGTTACATTTTCGACGACCATCGTTGGTTTATGTATTCACGTATCTATATTACGTTTTTATGATAAATTCCAATATCAATAGGGACGGTTAAAGAATAAATTATACCCGATTTTCATTTAGTACATAATAGGGTAATTTTATTGACCGGAATCGAAATTGAATTTGCACCTAACGCCTATAATATATCTCTACCCGCCACGTCCCGTTCGATCCGTTCCTGTCGGCATAATAAGTACCAATACAGTGAAACGCATAACCCGTGGCTACACATATTCGATTTATTACCCACTCCTGTTTCAGTAGAGAAGAAACGTCGGGAAAAATGATTATGTGAATATATAATATGGAAAAGTAGGTATTATATACTTATATTGAGTAATATACTATTATTATTATATACCTATACCATATGTCCATATCACGTGTGTGTACACTATATATACTAGGTATATACCTACGTCATGCGTGTATGCGAGCCGTAAAACCTATATATATATATTATGTATGACGTCTGTAATACCTACATAGTTAATGACACGGTGCGTAAAAGGTTGAAATTATTGTTGGATAATTTTATTCGCTGATAAAAGAACTGTACAACTTCGACCAATGGAAACCGAACTAAATAAAACACCGGGTAATGTTTATGTATCAAACTACGTATTTATATTTCTATTCTGCTTTATAAAAGCCAGATGTTTTTTTTTTTATGTTTATGTTGTTCCAATATTCGGTTGCCACGTGCTAGGAAATCGGGTGAAGGCTATATCGTATTCCACATGATTATAACATTGTATAATTTACAGGTCTATATTATAGCGGTCGTGGAATAATGTGTAACATTATGCACAAATGGAAAATTTTTAGTCTTTTACCATACAACGATTTAAGGTCAAGGTTTCAGATTGATGTGTACATGTCATAACGACCTGATGACTGCGTTCCACTTTTTATCACTTTTGTTTTTCACGAGGAGTTTAAATTAGTTTTCAGAAAATTGGACTGATTAAATTATTAAAACTGCAATATTGTGGAAGATAAAACACGGTTCCGGTGGTAGTATAAATAAACGGCGAAAAGCCTGCAATTTTTGTTATATGGGTAGAAAGTTAATGTTAGTTACAACACAGTTTCGTACTTTGACTTGGTTTTGAGTTGTAATATCAGTTTCATTATCTTGGAATCGTTTCTAAGTGCGTGGTTTTTTTAATTTTCTTCTTTTGGCTCTAGTTAGATAAATAGCGTTCGAAATTTAATTATATTGTTTTAGTTATTTGAAAAATCTGTGTCCATCATTAAACAAAATTACAAAGTTTCATTATTCTACGTTATTACAACTTTAATGAAAATAATTAATTTAAGACATTTTAAACATTAAAACAAAATTTAGTATCGAAATATACTCGTTACATTTTTTCTTTTTTTTATCAATTTCAAACCTACAGTATAATAACTACTCAAGTAAATTAAATTAATTAATAATTTTGTTGTATTTTCTATATAACAACAAATTAATGAAGTTACGACTTAAGTAGTTGAATAAATGAAATAAAACTATGAAACATTTCAATTGACATATTTTACGACAATCCTGCTTGTATTTGATGAACATTTTTTATACTATTAAATATATAATTTTCTATTTAAACCGATATCATAACAATAGTAAACATTAACTTTCTTCATGTCTATAGATTTTTGTTTAGAAATTTTAACCAATGATGGTCCAACTTCATGGCCCTATAAAAGTGAAATAAACTTAATTCAATGAAATTCCTCTTTTCAGTGTCGTATTTTGAACAATCCTAATTAAATTAATCGTGTATTATGATATATTATTTGTATATATTATATTACACATAAATTTATAAAAACCAAACAAACAAAAAGTTTATTCGATTTTAGTTTGAAAACAATTCTGAAATACTAAATAAAATACAATTCAGTTTATAGGTTAGCAACATTTTTGTAAACATTTTTCAACATTAATTTGTATACGAATAATTATACCTAAACAAAAACTACAATCACATAACTAAAAATAATTAAATAAACTACAATAAAAACAACTTTAAGAACCAATATTTTATTTTTTAATATCTAGTTACTGTATTCTTAAACATATTTTGTTATATAAAATTAATTTTACCACGAAAATAAAATATTATTTTTCCTATCTCATCCGCCATCTAGCACTCAGCACCCCTGACACTGACAAATTTTCAGTATAAAACAACAAAAATATATTCAAAGTGAACTTTGCCTGTATATAATAATTATAATATTTAAAATCGTTTAAGTTGATAAATACTCGTACATAACATCGTTCAATTTACAGTAAAATAAATGGCCGTATAAATAAACCGACATAAACAACAACTATACCATTATAATATTTTTCTCCTTTTTCTTCTGATAAATACATAATTCCTTTTTGAACATTAGGATTTTTTCATGTATTATTGGAAATAGTCCAGAAGGTACATAAAAAGCAAAGTATTATACAATTATTATTAACGATGCTTACGAAATTTTAACTATGTGTGCACAAAATGGGCGTGAGAAAACTATTATCGAATTTCATATCAAACTCAAATAACTGCCAAGTTCTTCCAAAACTCTCAATATTAATGGTGTGTGTAATATGTTCACCAAATTATTATTAAATTTAACCAGTCTTTCAACAAAATAATAATGCTTACACGCCTCTTTTTTAGTAACTACCCTACTTTTAAATTAAAGTACATTTTTAGATTCATACCAATGTTTTTTACTATATATTTTAATAATTATGAATGTCAAAACTAAAAGTACAATTTTGTCTTTGGAACCATTAAAGCACTATATAAACTAGCCATTTGAAACAAAATTTGGTTTTTTTCTAAATAATTAATACTTTTTGAATGAATAATAGTATGTTAGTACCTACTTATTGTACCGTTATACTTTTACCATATTTGTAAGCAATTAAGTTTTTCATACAAAGTTAATTTGGAATTTAAATTATGATTTAATTACATTAATCAAGACATGTCTTCAGAGATATTTTCATATAATATTCACAAAAATTATATTAGCAATATTACTATTATTACTTTTTTTTTTAATTCACCTCTTATATCTTTAGCTTACCATAAAAAAAATGATACTAATTTCTACTTTAAAAAGTATACCTAAAACGTGTATTGAAAACAGCATTAAAACTTAAATGAAGAAAATTATTCAATGTTATACAGTTATTGTGCTTCTTAATTTATTTCTAAAATAAAATTAATCTTTTAACTTTACACACATCTCACTTAATCTTTTTCCAGGTATAAAATAAATAAAACAAATTTTTACTGATCATAGTATAAATATAAATAATACATTTATTGGATAAACCAATATTAGAAACCAAATTCAAGGATTTATTCACCTTTCGTTCCACTTTAAAGCATGATATTGTTTCCTATACAGAAAACATCTTGAGACTTTTACTAAAGTCTAAAACGTATATTTTAACAAACATGGTAACAAATATATTTTTTTAAGTTTATCGTAGTTTTTTTCTTAACAAACACGTTTCATTTAATTTTAAAAGCATTGGCGCCATAAAGTGTCCTATCTGTTCTTTAACCTTTTCCAACAGACATTGGTTGAATTTTGTTGTTGGTTTTTTTGCGGTTTTGTTATTTTTTCTTCACAAAATGTTATTTATTCACCATTCATCAAGCATCTTTTAATTTCCGTTTTAAAATAATCCATTGTTTTTAATTTACAGTTTTATTTCAAGAGAATTTTACATTTAAAATACGATTCGTTGTGACATGAAAATATTTCTCCAAACAATAAAAATTGTGTCTTATAAAAAATTTGCAAATTAATAATATATAACTAAATAAATCTAGGTTAAAATAAAAATTTCCGAAAGTAAAAGTTAATCATTAATATGTGTCCATATGTTATCTAATATATAATTTTAATATTATTAGATAGTAAAAAATAATAAGTTACTATCGCTTACAATTTTAACGTTTATAGTTTGTACAGTTAATGTATATCTACTAAGTTCATAAGAAATTTATACTATTATACAGAATATATGTAAGTACTACGAATAATTTTATCATAGATATTTTGGACAATTATTATTGATAGTTTTTTCACGTACATTAGAGCATGCGTACATTGCATTTGTTTTTCAAAAAATGTAGTCAGGCGTACTTTTAAAAAAATGATTTATTAGGTAAAATGTATTAATAGTTTGTAAATATTTTGTATGTTAATTTGTCATCAATTTTTTAATTTTCTTGAATTTTCATCCGATATCATTGTAAGCTATAAGATGAAATACATAATTCGGTCTACAATTATAATAAAATAAGCGTTGCAAAAAACCATATATATTATAATTTAAAAAAAAAAACGCAAACTAATTTTTATAAAACGCATACACAACTGGCACGACACCAATTATATCGACTAGTAAAGGATCAATAAATGAACCAAAGACCTAAACCAGGCGACTGGTCTGGGTTAATTTATTAATGGCATATAGTGGTCGTGGTGAACGCAGTAGAGGTATGGCAGTCGAGTGGGTTGTAGGGATAGAGGGTTGGGGAGGTAATGTCGCCAATGGGAGCGCCGGGTATCGTTAAAGAAAGGGTCCAAAAAATATGTTACGCATTTGACACGGAAAAAAAAACATTAGTAAAAATGTTAAGTTGAGCGTGAACTGGAGTAAAATCTCGTGTATTAATAATAATAATTTTTTTCAGCCGTCTGCTCAATCGAGAAATCTGACACGATTTATGTAAGCTAACGGTTCTGGGGAGAGGGGCGTGGTGATCAAAAATTGCATGGCTGTCAAAAAAGCGGCTATGATAGCAACGGTGGTGGATAGAAGCGTGTGGTAGAAGTGGATACACTAGGGGACATTTCTCCGACAGACAGACTGTTACTTGAACAATTGCCAACCCCCTATTGCCCCCACTAAATTACGGAGGTGGGGGTTTTTTGGCTCAGGAAGCTCGCCAGTCTCTTCCTGTTTGTGATGTATGTTTTTGTCGTTCACACACCCCCGAAAAGCGGTATTATTGTACAAGCGCATCTCCTAATACGCGTATGTGTAATACGTAGAGATATAATAATATATTATACATTTTTTTATCACATATCATAGTTCACGGTTGTGCTCAAATGCTCGTTAAGAATAACTACAGATAACATAATATACGGTGCGTAAAAAGCCAAAAATTATAAAATTATAAATTTTTCAAAACACCCGAAACATTAAATCACAAAATATGAAATTGTGCAGTGCATTAGTTTGATGAAAAATATTTTTTTTTGTTCCTCTTTTTCCCATTTATTTCGTATCTTTTAAAAAGCTCTAATATAAAATGCTATGTTTAAGGTCCACAAACAAATACACGTGTCTGTCACATGATAGATTAAAAATGAAGAGATTCATAGTAGGAAAAATTTAAATCTGGAGTAAACAATTTTAAACATAACTATTTATAGTGGTTTGCTCATATTATCACGTCAATACATACCAAGTTATCACATAATTGTATACATTGAATGTATATTATACAAACATGTAATACAAAATATGTTACATATCAGAAAGGTAGTATAACATAATTAAAAAATGGCTATTTATTAATATAGTTATGTAGACTTATATTTTTTTCTTAGTTCGGATTCTAACCTAATAGTATGCGATATTTTTAATATTTAAATATATTACAAATAACTTACATTTAATTTATAAGTCCATTTAAAAAATGTGCCATGAATATAATAATATTAATTATTGTAAAAACAAATAACAAAGTTGTTCAGATTTTACTTTTCTTAACATATTAATTACTAGAAAGTATGAACAGTTGTTTTTATGAGTTTTCAACAACCATTTTTGTTTTTTACTATTATTCCCGTTCTATTTTTTTCAAGAACAATATAGAAGTAAATTTCTCATTAATATTCTTATCTTAATATAAATCCAAATTTTAACACATATGAGTACACTGTACAGTAGTGTACACGTATATTATAATATATTAAATACAGTTAACGTATTATTAAAACTTATGTACTTAATAATATGTTTCAATATTTTATTCAGTTAAATAATGGTTTATCTCAAATTAAGATGATATAACATATTATTCAAGTGGGTTATTGGGTTATGAATTATGCGATGTAAAGAATAGTTTTAAAACATGTTGTTTCTTAATAATATTTAAATCAAACAAATAAATTAGGTATGTTTTTCCCATCACTATTTTATAACTATTAAAACGTTTTTCATTATTCCAAAAGCATTATTAACCTACAAATACTAAAAACCTTGAACATAGGTACACTACAATACACACGTTCAACAATAAAAATTATAATTGTTATTTTTTAACACATTAACCCTGTATTAAAATAAAAGATACTATAGGTACTAATAAACTATAAAAATTGTATAAACTCAGGGTAATTTTGATGCAAAAAAATGTGGTCATGACCTACTCAAGTTTTACCCACATAGTACCTACATATATCAAGTAGCCCATTTATTTTTTAATTTGGTTGAAACGAATTTTTCAGGTGACATTGATTTCTTTTATATTTGCTATATAATTTAGTTTTTAAACTTACCCTAATTTAGATACACTGTAAAAAACAACATAATATAGTGTTTTTTGTATGTATATTTTGTGCATCATGGCTATTTCTATAATTAACAAAAAACTTTTTAAAAACAAGGCTATTGTCTGTACATGTTGTGCGACCGCCAAGTGGGTTGAATTAGTGTTTGGTAAAAAAAATACCGGAAAAAAATATTTTAATTCATAGATGAATTTACTTTTTTTCTATTCTTCACAATGTGTAGAGGCATACGCACCACACCCACAAATACATTTTACACTGTCAACTAAAAAAAATAACGTAGTTCGTATACATATTTTGTGGTCTAGTGTGTACTGTTTTGAGCCTGTTATATTTATCTATGTGCATACTATAACAGGGCTTATGTTTTTATTTTTGTTTTTGCTGCGTGTGACTGAGATTACGTATATCACCGTATACCTACCGGAGTCGTTTAAATGGGTTTACGTGTGAGAAGAAAATAAATGCACTATGCGACTATATAATATGACAGTCATTAAACGAAAGAAAACACGAAGTGGGTAGGAAAAAAGAGATTATTCGGTCGGAGACCCGGGTCAGTTTTATTGCACGCCGATCTCACCTAATCCAAGAAGAAATCTGAAAATAAAAATGTCTGAGGAAGAAACGCGTAACCTACCTATATAGTAATATATAGGACGTGCAGATACGGACTATGGACCTGCATGATCACGCATAAAACCTTGGCTTTAGCACTTCGGATGATGTTTTATGAACACCGAGGACTGAATTCCCTCTCACCGATGTCGACGGTAAATATTTAGCACCGGTAATAACGTATACCTATATAAAAGGTATTTTTTTTTATATATATAAACATATTCCCAGTTACGCTTTTGGAGTTCGGAAACCTACGTAACGATCGCCACAGACGCCCCTCGATCGCTCGACTGTAGTAATATAGTGTATAATATGTCCCATCCGAAGGCAATCCCCGGTGTGTGTTGACCGATTATTTGTTTTCACATTATACATACGTATAATAACCAAACGGTTATTTTTTCATTTATAAAAAAAAATACTAACACCCAAATTAACATATTCACATGGAAACAGTTAACATGTATAAAATAAAGCATCGATATGCTATTTTTAAAAACCGTTAAATTTTAATCAAACACAGTAATATATATAATATATTTACTGCCTAAAATTTGACTTTTATTGTTAAACTAATTGTTATTGTTTCAAATATGCTATTAAATAAGGACTCGTAAATTATTTCTAATAGCTTGTACAGATTTTATCGTGAAAAAATTGTATTTTGTTTAAAATAAGTACATTAAGTATCTACATTATATATTATTTAAATATATTGAGTGGTTAATAGAATAGTGAATATTCGATTTTATATAGTAAAAAAAATAACATTTTAATTATTATTTATGTATTTTAAATATACATACTACATATATATAAATTATAATTTCCATACCCCTAATAATTGTGAGAGGTGAAATTACTATGTGCATTTATTCGTTCATAGCCAGCTAAGGAATTAAATTCAGTAAAAATTATACGTTTTCAAGGAAAAACTACACAATGCTTAGTTGGACAATTAAAATAAAAAAAATCCATCAACTTATTAAAAAATAAACTCTGGACAGTTCAAACAGTAAATTAAAAAATAAGGACACATTTAATCTTACAGTTGATGAAAGATGGTCTAGTTGGAGAAAATAAAATAGTTGTGAAGAATATCTGGGTGGAAGGCGCAGGGATGTGCCCGAATATCACCACAAATGTTAATCGTAATGAATACAACTTTAAAAATGACTGATGAAGGTTAAACCACTGGGTTCGTAATGACAGGCTTCACAAAATATAGTATATAAGCAATACCATTAGTTAAAATAACTTGTGTAAACTCAAAATCCAGTAGGTATTTCATTTAGATATACGGTGTTTATAGTTTTTTTTTAATTTTTAACACTCATTGACTGTTATAATTAATTTTTATGTCCATATAATTTAATTAACAAGAAATATTAGACCACATACTGTTTTTCTTAAGAATATTCATGAAACTCAAAGGTCGAAAGAATATTTATGAAAAAGATACTTAAGGACTTAGGCTGTTACAATGTTCAAGTACGTTTTCTTAGTTAAGTACATTATTTAAAAATAAAAATTATGTTTTAAAAGCTATGAAGTAGTAATGAAGCTTAAAACTAAACAGTTTTGAGAAATAAAAACTATACTAAACTAAACTACTTTGTACCGTTAAGTGATTAACGTGAATAATTCAACAAATAACTTAGAATTTTATGTTTTTTTTTGTATCGTATTACACTATTGAGAACACTTCTTTTTAAAACTTTATTATGAAGCATATTGTTGTGCTATAGACACAATCTGACAGTGTACAGGTATCAATTTTCTCTTAAAGTCCAAGTACCATTCTAAAGTTTCAGATAACTCAATAACGTTTGACCGTCTGTATCCTTTTTTCTGTCTTTTTCAATTTGGACAATTTCAAAATGCCTGTTAACCATACAAATATACAATAAGTTATATTGGTTGAAAACTTGGATAATGGATCTACTTAGAGACATCATAGTTTCCTTAGAAAACAATTTTCATTTGTATGTTCAAGAAATAAAAAAATTCTTCGGATTTATTCAAAATATGTACCCAAAAAAACAAATCGATTCTGTCACGGTCACACAAGTTATATTCTGTATTATATATATATTATAAGGCATATAATCGTGAGTGTATAATATATAATGTATATATTATTGTATATATTTCCTCTCTTCCTTCCGTCTCTTTTCCCTTCTTCCGGTAACTTCGACCTCCGGTAGAGAAATGATGGATGACAAAGTTGTCTTTGTTGCCCTCCACTTGAAAAACCCACTGCCATTTCCAGAGCAACGACGATGATACACGCGAATTAATACGTCCACTGACGATCATAACTCATTGTTTGACCGAGATGACAAGACCGAGATATATAGAAAAAAACATGCATCCCACATCTGGCAACAAATTATACGATGGATCATATACATCGAGAACTGACAACATGTATGAACTATGTAAACATCAAACACCAATGATAAAAAACAACTTTATCGATTAAAACCAATTTTTGGACGGTATCGATACAGAGTCATGACATATAATTTTAAATAAATCAAAGATTTTGTTTCTACGACCTGAATTCATTTTGTACCTATATGATATGATTGTTTTAACAACAGTTTGAAATAAAAATGAATAATGACAGGACATAAAATACATTTAGGTGTATAACAGTATAATAAAGGGTTCGTATAGGGATGATGTCCATACCCTTATAAAATATTTCACTAAATTTAGTAATATTGTAATAAGTTTGGAAATATTTCTAGATGTTAGATACCAACTAATATATTTATTTACCTTGTGCGATTATGTATTACTGTTAGTTGGTTCCGTACTATTTAAACCGTGTAAAAATCTATTTCATTCAAATAACAAAGTAATAATTACGAGATGTGTTCATCTCATTTATGTAAATACAATTAACATACCTAATCATAAATTGTGATGCTCATGAGATATTGTTAAACTAAATAAAAAAACAAAAATATAATGCAAACTTAAATTAGTTCCCAGTGAATACGTAGGTATGTATTTTAAAATTTATTTTTAAGTGTATAAGCCATTTCAATTTGATATTATTTCCAATGAATATATTACATACAAACTGATATGGTATATACTATATACTATACAGACGGATAAGAGATAGGTCAATCTTTTGAATAACTCAGTCACTCAGTGTATAGAATAAAAATATAAGACGTATTCAGAGTAAGAAAAAAATAGGTATGAAAATCGCACATCCTTTGATAATCACTATAGCGAAATATATAGTAAAGACGTGCTAGAAAGTAGAAAATGTGAAAATATTCATACACGTACGAAGTACACCTCATATATACTAAATGTGATTTATGAAAAACCTTATTCGACAAAAACTTATTTCCGTCGTGCTTTCTGTTGCAGACGTCATTCTATTCTACGTCACTGAAAACGCTCATATCCGTATCCACCATCATTCTGCTGGGTTTGATCATGGCCTACCACGCTCTCGAAGTACAGGTAAGCTTAAAAACCTTTGTATATTATGTAATATGAAAAATTGTACAAATAACCTTCAAAGTTTCAATTGTGTCAACAAAAGAAAAAATAATATAAGTCGCTCTAACTGACATTTAAAATACAATGTCAAGTAACCGGAAACATTGAAAAGAAATCTTTTCAAAAACTTTACTTGAAAACTTACTTTACACAATGTAACCATCGATGTCAGGTGTAAATGTTATTTCAGTAGTTTCATTTGCACCAGGAACTTGATCGGAGGTTTCTCTCTCTAGCTTAGGATCTTCCATTATTATTCATTTCGAAAAGTAAACAATCGACAAAAGAAAAGTTTTCACTAACTTTAAGTCGTGTAGGTATCATAAAATAATAAGTATTATATGGTTCACTCGATATTATTACTCAACTTAAACATATTTTTTTTATTATTATTTATATTTTTCCTTTTGAAAACTTAGTGATAAATCTCCTTTGAATAACTATTTGTTAATAAAAAATAAGTTATATTTTTCTAACATTCAGCTCACAAACAAATAATTAAAATAAATCAATAATTATCTTCATAATTAAAAATGAGGAAAATAAGTAATAACTCTACTGTATACCTGTACCATTGTAGAATGTACCTCGTTTTTGAGTAGGTCACTGTGATAGATATGTTAAATTTGAATTCAATAATAAATCATCGTATACGAAAAATGATTCCGAGTGGAGACGGATTGTCAGCCTATTATCATATTAATATATTATAAATTCATTTTAATTACTACAGTAATTAAATTTACTATAATTAACGCGATATAAACTATATAGGTACCTAATTAGATAATATCAAGCAAACAACAATTAAACGATTCATCGTTTAAATATCGAATCTCATCCAAATTTTAAACTAATTTGTCTGTAAAAAAAATGAATTATATATAATTTTTAAATTAGTTGATTCCAGTAAGAAATACTATGAGGAACCTTCGATTCATTTTTCAATCTTTTTAACATAACGGAAAGTTTTTATAGTAACTACGCAAAATCGGTCAGAAAATAAAAAACATAATTATATAAAAAAATAAAAACAAAAACAAAAATGTTATTTGTCTGTAACTGATTTTCCGTAAAAATTCTGGTTTTTACTTCTTTTTTTTTTCTTCCCCTGATTAGTTTGAAAGATAATAGGACATTTTAAATTTTGATTTTTCATAAGCAAAAACCAGATTCAATTTTTTTACCAAAAACTATCTTTAAAATTGAAAATGTATGCATCATTTTGACTTCTTATCGTGTATACAAACACGAAAACAATTTTAAATTACACACACCATCATAAAATCAATAAATTTATCGTTCCACTCAGAATCTGTCAAAAAAACTAAATAACTTTATGTGTATTGCAAAAATATTTTGAGGTTCAACCATAATTTAAAAATTATTTAATATATATTAATTTATTATATTAACTATTTATTTAAAACTAAGTTAATTGTTAGGATTGTATTTCAGTGTACGGTTCATTATATTAATAATTTTAAAATCAATTTTTGACAAAACCTTAAAACTATGGATATTATAACATAATATTATATCATAAAAATGTAGATGACTAATGAAATCATTCGTGACATCATCAAAAGAATAATTTTAAATTAATATTCTAAACTAAATTCCAAAAAAACCTGCACAACAATTGTGTGTGTAAGTTAATTTAATCATGAACATTACCTAGGTACGTTAATATAGAATGATAATATATATAAATATATTATAATGGTCGGTCAGTTATACACACATTATTTTGAAACCATTTGTTTTTTTGCACCATCCAAAATTTAAAATATTTCATTTTGACCATCTAAATTAATTTGTTTTTTCATTGATAAATAATTTCAGAAAATATAATATTATTACATATTATAACCTCTTTCTAAAATAAATTAAATTTTAGAGGGACTGTATTCTATGTTAATTCGTTTGACCTTGTTTCCGTATTGAGAGTTAATTATCCGAGGATACATGTAAATTATTGGACAGTATAAGTTTAAAGCACGAAAAATAACAAATCTCCTTGTGGGTAAACAAAAGGCAAAGAAATATCGGCAGACCCTGAAAATACATTTGAGACATTTCTCCAAAAACATAAAAACCACATTATCTGATAAGTCACTTTTACTTAACAAAGCTATTTTTGGCTGACACGGTGAGTGATTTGGTTATTAGTCACAAGGGTCGAATTTAACAGTCATCTCTCGTTTCTAGTTGCCATTTTTAAAATATCAAACTTGGTGACATTCATATTTTCTCATATGTTATAGTTTGTGTTATCATTCCTAAATCCTGGCGCACACTGTGATTTTAAATATACATAAAAGAAAATTATTATTATTTGTAATTGGCTATTCAAACTCCATGTTTTTATTGTTAAATGGATAATATCAAAACCATTGATAATCTACAATTGCGAGTATATTTTCTGTCTTCGTTTATTTTTACTTATTTCGTATAAATTAATAACATAGTTTTATTACTAGATATCGTATGGATACACGAAAGAACTTTCAAATGCGGAATGATATAGAACGGCCACTGAAAGGGAGACAGTTTTGTTTGTAAAGTAGAATTATGTAGAACATATTCAAAATGACCCACAAGCCGACTCTTCTTGTTTTGAATATGTTTATTATTATATTATCTTCTTATATATTATAATGGTTCCAACAATACACATTTATGTAAAGCAATGTATGATAGTTTATAATTTAAACTCGTATAGGTACCTATAATAGTTGTATTCATACGCATCAATTTGTAAAGAAGCAAAATATAACAGACATTTTATAAAACTTTGCAGCACACTTAAAACTGTGCACTAATTTGAACGTAAACAAAATTGTTTCAGAATTAAGTAATCTAAAACATAAAACTTATCTCAGTTTAAATTATAAGTGAGCTAATTTATTTTGATTTTATACGGTTGGTTTATAAATAGTCCATTCACTAATAATATGTATTTTTATGTAGGTAGGTGTATAATATAATATATATATATAGAATATAATAATTAATAATAGTTATAGTTTTTTAGAAATTATTTTATTTAACTCTGGGATAACATGAACAAAAAGAACTGAACTAAAATGTAATACCGCTAATATATAGTTAGTACAAATAATAAAAATTACCTAAGTAAAAAAGTGTAATATAATAATGGATTTCCAAGAACAGTCGATTTTTATTTATTTCAAATCCTTATACTATCTATTCCGAGTTTATTTGCTCAAGATTACAAGTAAGAACTTTATGGTCTTATGAAACTATTCCAGCAATAAATTAATAATATAATTTATTTGATAATTTATTTCTCCTCACTTGACTTAGATTTCCTATATTGAACATTGAAAAAAAACTTTTTTAAATTGTATACTATAGTTTTTACGATTTTTAGAGCTAAAGCTTTTTTTTACTATTATTATTATTGAGAGTTACATTTTACTATTTTAAAATATAAACTTAATAATGTTTTAAACAAGTTAGGCATGGATTCATTATTTTTTATACATAATATGCAAATGTTATGAAAAAATAATATTATTATTATTAGCAATCAATATTAATGTGAATATACTACATACTGCTGTCAACGAAAGCAAGGAAATAAATAAAATCCTGTGGCGTTGATATATTTTTTTACAAACTTCATGGCTTAACGATGGAGTGATATGGAAATTAAAACGAGGGTAGGTACTATAGTTTTCTGAAAGAACGCAATGTGGAATTTACTTTGGGTCGAACATTCCTTTACAGCAATTATTGATAGTGAACCTGACCTGACCGGATGGCGTGAAAATATAATATATACGTATAATTGGAATAGTTCTGGTCGTTGTTTCCGGCAATACGAATATAGTCCCTATGGAAATTATTCAGTAAAACCTGTGAATATTAGCGGGGGCCTTAAGTTAAGATAGCAACAAGTAAGTAGTAACCCCCTCATGAAACCGCACGCAAATTGCACCCAGGAAATATTATAGCTTTAGCTCACTTATACGCACACACACACAATGAGTATTAAACTATTTTATTTTCACCTTAGTTGTTTAGCATAATACACAATACTGCGTGCCAGCATTATACATACAAATTCAGATTATTTTTTGTGACGATTGCCATTGAACACGATACCTTAAATGGTTCTAACGGTGGAGAAGGACAGGTGGAAATACACTAAATGAAATATCCAAAACAGTATAGTGTAATTTTACCTTTGTATTAAGTCCCATTTGACACTTTTTTACATGTAACTAGTATAACGTGGTCGGGGGAGACCCGTAATTACGATATTAGTTAACTAACAGAGGATGCCTATTCCTAATAGATAAGTTGCCACTATTTCAAGAGATTTTTATCAATAAAAAACACATTTGGTTTAAACTTTAAAATTATTAATAGTTAAATTTTAATTCATACTTAAATGTATGTCTATACTTTTAAGTTTGGTCGTATGAATGGTAAATGTAGAACTAAATGCAGTATGTGATTTTATTAAAATATAATAATTTAGATGGAGCTAAAAAGTTTTGATACTTGAGAAACTATATTTTATTTTGGTTAATTCTTCATTGTGTAATTTATATTTTATATATAGAATATAATAAACGTTCCACTATCAGGTACGGAAAAATATTACTTACATGAAAGTTGAACTGGCATATTACGTTACATTATTATTATATATTTTCTAGCTTAAATTATAAACCTAATTTAATGATATAACAAGCGTTTTTCTAAATGATTAATATTGTATAATATATTGTACACATTAATATTTGAGTACACATAAAAGCGTAAAAAAATTAATTCATCATATTGTTTATTTTTACTTTAAACATCTCGACTCTTAACTATGAACATTATACAGTCTTAGCACTCCTGGCTCTCAAAATCATAAAGTGCCTAAATATTCAATAATTTTTACAATTGTAAAATGCATTTTCAATAACTATTAAATTAAAATGCATTTCAAAAATATTTTTTGTTTTAATTCATACGGTTTTATAAACTTATCATCATAACTTGAAACTATTTATAATTAATGTAATATTAATAATAACCGGAATTAGTTGATTCATCAGCCGTCCTCGTCGTCTCGGTTTCGATGAAATTACGTAATAATACGTTATATTTGAACTAATTATGATTTTTTGAAGATTTTTACTGTAAATATTTCTAATTTGGTAGTCACCATAATCGACAAATTGAAAGAACTTTTGTTTTTTGTGCTTTAAGTTAAGCAATACACATTTTATAATTATGTCTAAAATATTAATAATTGCGAGCGGTTCTAGTACAGTAGTACCTATGAGGTATAGAAATGCAGCATAAAATAATCAGCTCCTCCCCTCTTCAATAATTTCACCTCTTATGAATGACTGATATAATAGTACATACACATTTTTAAATTTTAATTCCATCTGGAACAATTACGTATACAAGAAATAAGTAGGTATTATTTACATAATAAACTTCTCGAGTTTTATATTAATGAAAAAATTCCGAGAAATATAATTAGGTATAGACTAATAACAAAATTACTAATATTAATAACAATAATGTTATCGTTAATAAAATAATCAACTTAACTTTTAAACTTAAAAATAAAGTAATATTTACTGATTTAAAACTGACGTTCACCCCTTTTTGAATAGTTTACTCATTTTTACACAAACTTCAAAAGTTGCTTTTATATTATATTTTATTCCAAGTACCTCAATAGGTTAGCTTTATACTAAATTCAATAGTGGTTTTATGTTTTATTTTTGTAAACCTCCTAAAAAGTTCTATAAGTTGATATATCGGAGAAATAGCCCTCCAATGTTTGCTCTTTTATTGAAGTAATGTAACGCATGACGTGACTTGAAAGTAAAATGCTGTCAAATATAAACCGTCAGAAAAAGTACGTTAGACACCTGAGCTCATATGACCAAAAAATAAAAAATAAATTGAGGTAACGCCTGAATTACTTTATTACTAATTACGAGCAAACATTTCAAATTTAATTAAAGCGTTATTAGTACAAGAACAAATGTAAATGTATATGTTTTTTTTAATATTATGAAAGTAAAGATATGATTTTCAATTGGAAGTACCTGCAGTAGAACCTCGATTATCCCAACTAATTGGGAACGCACCTAATTCGGAATTTCGGATACGTCAAAGTTCGGATACCGGGAATTTTTTTAATATTATATATCAGTGCATACGTATTACATAATATATTTATATATATATAGCTATATATTTGATATGTTCATTGTTCATACATATTACGAAAATACATACATAGTATTATAATTTATTATTATTAGTATTGAATTACTATAATACACATTAATTTATTATACATAACAACATGTCTACGTGTAGAAGCCTTACAACACTCATTGATGTTTGGATAACAGAGCGATCTGATACGTAAATTGTATTTGATATTTGTTCGGATAATAGAGTGTTCATATAACAAAGGTTCGGGTAATCGAAGTTCTACTGTATATTAATTTATGCCAAACACAATAAAATAATGAATTGTATGTAAGACGTTTCTCGTAAAGTGCGACGATATACTTCAAAGATACTATACCTGTTTGTTATATTATGCATCTCATTTGAAAAAAAAAAAAACATAAAATGATAAGACCAATTCATTTTAAACTTACCGTTATATAAATATTATGAGAAGTTACAAAATAAATGTCAGAATTAACTTGTTAACTAATTTTTCCCGTTTCCCCAATGGCCAATGTCTATTTTAAGCCAATAGAGAATAATTAAATATTATATTGTTTGATCTGAGACAATTACATAACATTTTACTATACTAATAAAATATTACAATTATATTTTTTTTTTTAAACGATACTAATATAATATAATCACTCATTAAACTACATACCTCATTTTTTCGTGATCCAAATTCTGCCGTTAGTTGCGCAGTTCATCTCTATGATATTACGTGCTGGCTTTCAAATATCGTTTTGGCCTCAGAATCGAGTGTTTTCGGGAAACAAACTTGATGAGAATATTTGAATTTAAGGAAAAATATAATAATTATCTGAATTTCAGAGCGGAGGTAAAAATAAGAGCCAGGTATTCAATATCACCTTTAATATTCACATGGTGTATGTTTATAGTAATAATATATTTAGTACGGATCTTATACTCTGTGATTCATCGTTCGAATAGTTTTTGAGTGAAAACTTGAGAACTATAGATCACTATATCAATCGATAGCTATTGCGTTGTGAATTGAATTAATTATATTATATACACCACGTATTATAATGGTCTATAATATAGAAATCACATTAAGCCTATTAAGCAGTTGTAATTTCCATACTTTTATATTATAATAATATTATTAAAAACTGTTATTTTTATGTTCTATTAATCTATTATTTTAAAGTTTTAAACAGTTATTTTTGTCTTAGTAAATAATTTGGAATATAAAATTTTAATTTTTATCTGGCCCGCGAACTCTTTTTAATTTATAAATGTGGCCCGGGAGTTTAAAAAGGTTGCCGACCACTGGTCTATATTATACATTTATGTGACCTGTGCACTTCGCTGTTCCTATGATTACGATTTTGTGTATCTATTCAGTTCGCTCATAAGATTAGTTTCTGTGATAATTCTATGGACGTTATGGTGCTATATTAAAAAATACTTATTTTTTGAAGAAGAGGGATTACCCACATCGATTTATTTTTACAAGAATCATATAACAGTATGATATTTTTGAAGTGCTTGTGTTTATTTTTTCATACTTGCGTGATACTTAATTGTATGGGATCGAACGATATTATATTTTCACGGGTTACACCTGCAGTAACGCAAGTGGACGTTTGTAAAAAAACGTGCTATGCGATGGTGATAAAACAATATAAAACAAAACAACAGTGATAATAATCGTCGTACGTGTACTGTATTAATGAGTACCTATAACAGCAGCAGCCGACGGGGCGTACATTTAGTACTTGATAGGACATGACAACATGCTACTACGGTGCCATAGTCACAATGACGACAGAATAATAATAATAATCATCTGTATCGCCGTAGAATAAAATTGATCGGAAAAAATGCTATACGTGAAATAACTAAATAGTTGTCCAACCATCATCAGAAAAAAATTATTTCGTAATCCCAAGCTTTTCGCTTCTACAGCTGCAGCATTACCGCCCTGGGTATGATTTATAAAAATTTCGTAATTTAGACCTTACTATTTGACGTTGATAGTGAGGCAAGGCTCTACGATTTTTAATGTTGAATAATATATTTTTATCAAACTAATATTCAAATACTTAATAATTAAAAATTGAGGGGAAAACAACGCTGTTAATTGATACTACTTACACAGAGTTATTACGTTATAATATTATGAAAATCAAAACATTTGGACGTGATACGTGATACGTGATACTGGGTGTGTTCAGCTTCACTCAAATATAAGTCTCACAAATATAAGTGGTTAATTAAAACTATATATATAACTATAAGATTAACGGTAAATCTTCTCATTCGAACAAAATTGATTCTGAGTGAACCAAAGATTTCAAACAATTATTGAGTACAATAGTATATAAATTCAATTACTCGAGTAACCACTAGTCATTAGAACTCAAGTCTGAAATATCCAAAGACCCAGAGAGATAGAGTTATTATTTTTATAAAAATTAATTTAGTTTTAATTACCGTTTATCAAAAGACCTAAAAATGCCATCCAATGGTTTTTTGTATACCACCTACCTATCTATAAATAACCTCGTAAATAGTGTGCTAGGTTCTCTCTCACTCTCTCTCTTTCTTTGTACATATATATACGTTTGTGTGTTATATATCACTATACTATGTAAACATAAATTTAATTTTTCACCCACAGTTGTTCATGATTGACAATTGCGCGGACGACTGGCGGATCGCGATGACGTGGCAGCGGATTGCCACCATCACGATGGAGCTGGTGATCTGCGCGATCCACCCGATTCCTGGCGAGTATTACTTCGAGTGGAAAACCAAGCTGGCCAACAAGCACGGAAAGCTGGAGACTCGGTGGGTGCCGTACGACGTGCCGCTATCGCTGCCGATGTTCTTCCGGCTGTACCTCATCTGCCGGGTCATGTTGCTGCACAGCAAGCTGTTCACGGACGCATCGTCCCGCAGCATCGGCGCCCTGAACCGGATCAACTTCAACACGAGGTTCGTGCTGAAGACGCTCATGACCATATGCCCGGGCACGGTGCTACTCGTGTTCATGGTGTCCCTGTGGATAATCGCCAGCTGGACGCTCAGACAGTGCGAGAGGTAAAAACCAACCGACCGTCGCGGCGCACCAAGCGACCGTCGAATTTATTATATTATATTATTGTTACTGTTATTAAATCGTATCGTCAGCACTGCAGTGGCGTTGAGTACGGACTTTAAGAGTTGTTCATTAAACTACCTAACATTATACGTGGGTAAAAATAGTTGATTGAATTATAAGACTACAAATATAGATACAGAGCTTCACTAAAATGTTAATTTCGATTTTAAAAATTGTTATTTGAAAAAAATCATCATTACAGTTGAGATTAATTCCGACAAATTCTATTAAGTTTTTTCTAACATTTGCTTGTTCTCGTGAAAATCGAAAACTCAATTTTACTATTTTTTTTTATAATTATTTGAAAAAATAATAGTAAAGAAAAGTTATTTTAAACATTTCAAAAATTGATAGTGGATGGAGTAGGTTATACGTATTTGGTCATTGGTTATAGTCAGAATTTGAACACATTTTTAAATAAAACTCTTCGTCACTGTAGTATAACTGTATATTGAAATCTACACAATGGTTATGTTTCGAGATGATCCTCGGAGATTATTTATCGGGAGTCTCCGATTCCGCATCGGTACAACTCTTTACATGCGATTGAAAACTAATGGATGCCTTATATCGATACTTTGGTATAATGTTATGTATATTGTATATAATATGTGTATGTATAATACATAATATATATTTTGATCTACGCTGTTGATCTAATTATTCGAGCGGTTTCACTTATTTTCGTAGTAATATAACGCCTGTTTTTTGTCCTTTCGATTGTGATCTTCGGACACTATGGACATTTTCTATATTATGTTTTTTGTCCGTTGTGCGATTAATAATAATATTATATGATACGTGATAAATACCGAGTTAAACCAATAACGGTGGATTCTATTATAATATAATATTATGATTGTAATAGGTACTTACCCGCCCGTGTAACAAAAATATTTCTAGGTATATTTAATATCGTTTTGCAACAGTTCACAATGTCACACGTGTGTGAGTGTAGTATTGGTAGTAGGGATAAGACACACATATATTACTTGAACAAATACACAAATCAAAATAATTGTATGAATGTAGTCTAGTACCTACACCAAAAACAAAGAAAAAATACTATACGAGATTACAAGATACAGATACACGTATGTTGAGCGCTCGTCTTTCTTTTATCACGCCTTGATGTGAGATAGTGGTACGTATATTGTTGGGATAATTTTATATCTAAAACAGTATATTATTATATGATACAATAAACCAGAGATGGGCAACTGGCGGCTCGCGTACCATTTTTAACTGGCCCGTGCTACATTTCAAATTACTTTATAACAGTATAAAATCGATATAATGTTTATTGTGAAACGTAGATATGAATTCTAATCTAGTGTTGAATTATTATATTATTTATAAGGGCATAGTTAACATAGTTTCTTCTTTTTTTTTTGCTTCCTATGTTCTCTGGCCCGCTAGATATTCGCACCTTCAAAATTGGCCCTCTAGAAGCATTTAGTTGCCTATCCCTGTTACAAACCATAAAAACATACAAATTTGTACTGTGGGCAAAATTCTTAGCATCCCTTCCGCTTCTAGTCTTCCGTTCATCATTTTGCTCAACTTAATATTAAAGTGTATTAACCTAGTCGTTCCCGAAAGTAATTATGACCTAATTTAACCCCATTCAGTAATTTCTGTTTCGTTTAGCTTCTTAAATAAAAATTAAAAAATTAAAAAATAAACAATCATATCATTCTATTATTGTTTATTTTCATAAAAGTATTCTAAATCTCTATCAAATAGATGACCGCCGCGACTCGCGAATATCACTAGGATGAACTGTGCTACCTGGTGGTTAATTTTGCATGTTCAGAGTTTTTAAAACAATTTCAATGGTGATTACCAACCTATATATATATATATACAATATACATATTGTATCACTTGGTTTGTAACTTTTAAAAGGACGCAATATTTTTCCACTCGCTCAAAGTATATACTGGCCGAGCAAAACTAAAAACATAGTTTTCGCCAAACAATCGACTAAACTAGTACCAAACACGTTTTTGCTCTCTTTCTACATTTTATTTCTCGGCAAGTTGAACAAATGTCGGTAAAAATCCAAACCTTTTTCATTAGAGTACATACATAATGTATACACACATTTTGTGTATATATATAAAATTCAATTGTACCCCTCACGTTTGGCACAATAAAGTGCTTTTTTTTTTATAAAAATGTACGCATGCAATATTTGAACAGTCATGTTATTTGAAAATAGCATGAACTAATTCTTCAGAGACGACGACCAGACATTGTAATAAAATTAAATTCCATCATTGAAAAAAACTGAAACGAGGTAGCACATCACGTTACTATTTCATATGAGTACTATACAAAAAAAAAAAAAAAATTAGCTATGTATAACAAATCATTGGAAATAAGAAAAAATTGTAATCAACAAACAAATGTTAATCATTTTTAAATGCCAAACGTACGATGTTAGCTGATATTAAAAATTACGCTGAACATTGCACAAACGTTAACCACTGATACGTCATCACGTCAAATCTATTCAAATCTCTTATAACATTAATATAGTGTTTCATAATTGTAACAACGAACCCGCGCTTTGCTGTGTTCTGTGTTTGGCTCATATTATGATTACAAGAGGTCATTCTAATTAGACGAAACCCCAAATCGTTCCAAACATTAAATACGGTATATACATTCGTTTGTTCACCACACAACGCCCGACTTGTTCCTAAAAGGAAAAACTAATCAATGTGCATTTGTACGCAGTACTTTTTCGGCAATTCATCAGTAAAAAAAAAAAAAAATACCAGCGTTTCCAGTCCCATAAACAAAATCATGATATGACATTAGACAACGCGTACGCCGATAAATTTCAAACCTAATAACATTAACACTTATAGTAAATCAGAGTCATTCAAAAACATATCAGAGAATATTTTTCAGTAGGTACCTATTTTTTTATTTATTTCTGTATCACGTCCTGTTAGGGATATTATTGAAGACATTCGTCTGTCATACGTGCTACTATTCATATACAAACATATATCACGCATTCACGCGTATATATCAAATAATTTCGATACAAAATTCGAATAAACAACTCCTTTCACCGGACGTTTTAGCAAAACTTTGCACATATCTCAACTCCATTTGTCGAACACTCGTAGAAATGTAACATTTACCACCAGTAATTTGCATTGTGTACCTCCCTTCAACGTATGGTGGTTATATGTGTTGTGTTGTACACTCTGGAAACTAACAAGCCATAACCGAAAATCAATGAAAAAAACGTAAAACCTTATTCGTAAATCGTAGAGGTTTTCAATATCTATACGTGACAAAATCTATAGTTTGGTTTTCCTGAACTTGTAAAATATAGTATTATTTTCCATATTCAAAAGGCGGTCACTCAGCCTACAATTCTAAAATATTAGGTACTACTCATAAATATCATTGTCCATAGACTTTTTATATCTCTGAGCAAGTTAACCATAGTACACATTTTGATAACTCATATCTTTTCAAGTCAATTATTCTCGATATTCGGGCACTCGACCTTACATATTAACCTTCTCGTACAATGATAATGCCAAGACATTGGCAAACACGTTTAAACCAGTTGGAAAATTCATATTAATAATACCTAATCAGCTGGTCCTAATTTTGAATTCAATGATACATCATTTCATATGAAAAACCATTCTTTGTGATGTACCAGACTCAATTTTTAATATTATTTTAGAATTTATTAATTCTACTATTGGTTATAGTCTATAGAGTAGGTAGGTTAAACAAATTATTGCAAAAAAACTTTCCATTTATTATAAAATAATTATTACAATATAGAGTAAAATATTTTCAGCGCACATTTGTTTTCTTTCACGCGCAACATAGATAAAATTCATCATCGCAAAATATCTTTTTTAGTTTTTTAGTAATCTAAGAGTAAAATCACTCATTCCAAACTTGTATAAAATAATATTTTTAAGGGTATGGCATATCAACTTTTTTAAATATTGTTTCAAAACAATTAAATATTAATTTAAATTAACGAAACTTTTTTTTTAATTTTAAGTAGAATATAAAGTCAAATAATAATAAAGTATAATACTGAAATTTCAAGCTCTTAAAAACATTATACTCTATAGTTTTTTAAATAGTTGATTTTACTATAATATATCTCAAAAATCATAAAAAGGATTTTACGAAAATGCGTTTTATCTATGTGGCATGCGGCTCTAAGATAAAAAACAAATATTGTGCTGACATCTTTTTAACCTTTTGGTCAATACCGGCGTAACGTACCGTAAAACGATGTGAATATTTTCGTGATAGAAATAGCTTAAAATTAGTCTTAATATTGTGTGTTCTTTTGATTGTTTTGAAAAATACTGGGACATTTTGATTTTAACTTATTGGACTCAGCTAGATCTAATTTGCGAGGTACCAGAAGTTGTTTACCGCTCTGAAAACAGACAGTCACAGCTATATAAAAAAAAAACATACAACGTTTTAAAACCAACACATTTATCACCACGCTTAAGATCAAAAATTGCAACCCATTTTGACTTATATTATATAAGGATATTCATACCTAGTCTTAAAATTATTTTATTATTTAATAATAATAATTTTATTATACCGGTCATACTTGTTACAAATGGTGATTTTACACAGTATATACAACATAAAATGGCAAATTTTTAACTCACAACGAGCGGCAAACCGTAAAACGGTAAAAATAATAGAACAACCATTCTTTTCTCATCCGTCTCTCGATCGTATTTTTGTTTTTTTTTTTACACCCACGTGTTCGTTTATGTATAATATCGCGCAATGCAGTAAGATGAAATTCCAGCAATGAATCTCTATCCCATTTTCACTATTTCAGAAGTGCGTGTTATATAGTATAATACTGCAGTTGGGAAACGAGTCTTGATCACCTCCGGGCCGTTTCCCGGGGATTACATGCCGGCAGCGCTTTAAAGTAGAATGTGCGGGGCCACCTGCATTATTCACAGGTTCCATGTAGGAATAGACACTTTCATACGCTGTTATTTAGAAATTACTAGAATTGTTTATACCTATATACACTTTATAACATGGGTGTGTTTGGAAAATCCAAGAAAAATAATCATGAAACTATTATACGTACCTACTGCATTTTTTAGTATAGCAAAATATTATAAATATCAAGTGTTATTGTACATAAAACGACGTTGGTTATACGGATTTGTATGTGATGTAACTGTAATGCGCAAATGTACCCGCCGTCAAAGCATTATTTGATTCGCAACATAACGTTGTTCATATTTTTATGAATCATGAATATCAAAATTGACGAACTGTTATAATAATATACTAATTGTCCAAGTAGATAGGTGATATATTATCCTTTGATGGTTCGGAATATTAAATGATATCTTATGTCCACAAATTGTTTTCTACATTTTTCAACAATTATGCGCTAACAATATAGGTACCTAATTTCTGATACATTTATGATATGCGCACAACCAAGCCATGATATTTTTAAACATAGTAGCCAACAATTTTTCAATATGTTGATACATTTTTTGTTCAAGTTCCCAAAACGAGACATGTTTTGTTTAAATATATATGTGCACGAACGGTTTACCAAATAAGAGAAAAATTTAGTTCCTTTGAAAATACAAATATTGTAGTCGACATTTTGTAAATTTTACACAAAATAAACTATTACAATTTTCCATGGTTATCCAGCAAATTAAACATAAAGAATGTTATTTTTGTGAAAAAAACCCAAAAGTTTGTGATCAAAAGTATGGTACGAAAAAACATGAATTGCATTCCGTACGAGTAACTAATTTAAAAAATTTCTGAAAAAAAGCGAGTTTTTGTGTTAAATATATGGCATGAAAAATGCCCGAAAATGTGTGTGCGCCCATAATAATATTCAAAATGATTTTTATTTATTTTTAATACAATTTCGTACGACTGAATAGGAACTAAATTCCACCCGAAAATAACCCTCGGCATTCTATATGAAAATCTGAATTTTAAAAGGACATAAGCAGTCACAGAGTGTTATAGTGATTGAATGTTATTAAGAATAAAAATGGATTGACTTTGAACTGTTGCAAAACCTCTGTTAAATATCGAGAACAGAAAATACTTTTAAACAGTAAATATCAAAATATTTTTAAAAAATATCTTAGTTTTCGTCGAACAAGAGGCGCAAAAATAGACAGTAACACAATTTCAGAACATCAACAAACAACACTGTTATTTTACCGTTAAATAATTAAGTTAAAATATTTTATTTTAATTCATTTTGCTTGCCATTCTAAACTAAGAACATACCAGCCCTACAACCTAAAATAACGAACACTAACATAGTATAATATATTTATATATTTTGTAATTGTACAACCGGTAATAGTATCGTATAGTAATGCTAATTATTAGGTTGTATAAACTAAAACAGTGTGAAATAAAAACGTTTGAATAAAAATACACTAACTAAGGTAGCAATATAATTAAAACTATTACGTCTTATTTAAACTATACAGAATAATTACAAAATAATTTTAGTGACAAAAAATCAATAATTAAATTAAATTCCAAAGGTTTAAAATCTATTTTAAAATGGTCATAATCTCTAACTTGTTTGGAATAATAGCTTGTATTTATCCTGTATTTTATTCATGGACCGTAATGTTGCCAAGTAATTATTCACTCGCCACCGGGGTATACATAACTATGAAACAAAAGAGAGGCGTTCCTCGTTATTCGTGTTTCGAATGTTCTTCCAGTTAACCGAGTTTATCTAAAACCCTACATTTATAAATCGAATATAACTTAAAACACTAGTTATATAGCCCTAAATCTAAATGTATACAAGGGTAGAAATGTTTAAGAGAAGGGTAATTGAATTTGGAGACATCCGTCACTACCAACAGACTTATCTGAATACAAACACTTTCAAGTATTATATGACATTATACTAAACCGTATATGAATAATATAAATATCAATATACGTAAGCCAAGAGCCAACTACAACAGATTTAGTTTTCGTAAATCAGCTTCAAATGTAAACATGTCTTTATTGTTGTAAGTAATTATTGGAGCAATTAAATAAGACATTAGTAATTAAGAGTGGGTGGTTAGTTAATATGGGGCGTAGGCAGTATGAGTTAATTGTGTAAACATTGTGGTACAAATAACGTAGTCATAACATTTACATAAAACAATTATTATTTTAATTTTAATATGCATAAATTTAAAAATCTCACAAAACTAAAAATAGATCCACTTTCAATATTATATACGTTATGCATACTAATCACTAATGTACAATGATTAGTGATCAATTACTGTTATAGTGTTATTATTATAATTTTTCATCATACGTGAAAACAACGGAGATAAATCGGTTTTTGTAATAATTATACTTAACAACGTACCTATTTGGTCTTGATAATTTCCCCAGAGCTTTACCATTTAAAAGTTTTTTTTTAACAAAACCTTGATTAAGTATTCTTCAAGGAAAATCATGCATATTTCAGTTCTCTAATCTCAAAATGTTCATCTCTCACTCATAATTCTTTGGAATTCTAATAAAATATTAATTTGAAAACTCTGAAGTATTAATATTTCATGGTATTTTAAATAAAAAATTGAACTGTGTAGTTTGTGTGCCTAAGTAAAAATAAGTGAGATACACCTTATGTACAAAAAAAAAACAATATATTCAATTCAGTTTAGAAGATTTATAAATAAATAAATAAATAAATTCATTATAATACTAATTAAACTGCACAATAATGCATTAAATTTCGACACCAAAAACCAAATGTTTGCGTTTTTATTTAATTTCAAAATAATTTAATCATATAATAAAAAACATATGTATAAAACCATAATTAAATATTTAAATAGATATACCGAATCAATTTGTAAAATTGAATATGATAAAAACAAATTTTAATGAAATAATATTTTAGTTATTCACTTTTTTTCAAAAAAAATGGTAGGAAAATATTTACAAACGATGTAAGTCTTTACACTGTAATAAATCGTTCAAAGTTGTATATGACTTTCCAAGCATCTTAGCATACATTTAATGTCCAGCATTTATCAGCTAACGTCTTAATTTTTATCAGTTACGTAGTTTCATCAATCTTCCGATCCTCCTAAGAATGACATTTTTAACGATGAAAACAGTCATACTTAAGTTTTTGTTTTCCAAACGTCGAGATAATATACACTTTGAGTTCGAGTGATTTTGATGCTTAATTTCTGATCTCAAGTATACTTGAGCTTGGAAAACAGTCTGCAAAAATAACGAGGAGGAGTTTTATTATTTTTTAATTATGTTTCACTTAGGTAGTCGATTCTTTATGTACTAGAGAAAGAGAGTAGAATATTACTACATTAGGACACCCCCTTCTGTTTTTCATCTTAATTATCAATTTCCTTCAAGTTATTTGTGCTTTTTTTTCGTCTGTTAAATTAATATCCGGTTATTTCCTTCCGTTCGATTTTATATCCCCATCTATAGCTATTTTAAATTACTCCAGGGAGCAATTATTCTTCCAGACAAACAAATGCACTCAGCGCGTGCCCGCAAAATAAATAACAATACCAAAAATAATATACAGGCTGATCTGGTTGATGGGGGGAGAGCAATCTCGCATAAAACAGCAATCAAAACTCACTTTTGGAAACGAATAATCATTTTGATTATACTTTCATTTGTAATGTTTATCTGTTGTTCATTTTGTTCCCCCAATACCACAAACCACTACCGTGAATATTATCCATTGCCCCTTTCGACTTTGCACTGAAAATTTATCGTCGAACCCTTGTCGCCAACGATTTTATTTCTATTAAAATTCCATCGAAATGCACTCGTATGTATAATATATATTTTATAGCTGGTAGCGAATTTCGGTGGTTTCTCGCGTAATAAATTTGTCCAAATTAAATCCACCAATCCAATTACCGTCCCAGTGAAATTCCTCATCAAGAACTTCTGTGGTGGAAACGCAGTAAATGCCAATGAAACATATTTATCCACCATTCTAAATTAGTGTCATTATGAATGGTGTTGCAAAACCTAGTCATGATGGCGATGGCATTATAATTTTTCCAGCTTAGATCCAAAATAAATTAAAGTCATTTAAAATGACTCGAAACAACGCAAAAAAAATGCGCAATAGTAACCTACTTATCTGTTCTTAGGTATGTAATAAACAAATCTAATATTATATTATACGGTATGCGCAAATTTTCACAAAAATCATAACTTTAATAGGAGTTTTTCCTAAAAAATTATCATACCAACTACCTTGTATCGTTGGCTAAAGCTGTATGATGGCATCTTTTAAATATATTAATTTACGTTAATTATTTATAAATTGTTAAATATAATCATAAACTACATTTAGAATTAATGTATAATAGATATATATCATATACATAAATAACTTTTAAGTTATGACGCTTATAACATTAGAAATTATTAAAATGTGTTTAATATTAAGTGAATAAAATGTGAACACAAATTAAGACAACTTTCTGAAAAACCTTATCTGTATGTTGCTCAAAACTTTTACAGGGTAATTGCTTGAAAATATCTATTAATACAAAATATAAACATTCATTTCACCAAATAATATAATAATTTTGTTTAAAGAAAATATCTCTGTAAGAGTTAATGAAATGTATTTTTACAGTGGGCTGGTATGTTAACTGATTGTTCAATCAAGTTAGGTACCTATGACTAATATTAGTGTTCACGTCATAATAACTATGTGCAGAATATAGATAAGATCCAACATAAGATGGAAACACATCCATTGCTTTCTTTATACGAAAACAACACTCGATACGTACGTCGTAGATAGATTTCACAAATTCCCAGTGATTTTTTACGTTTTTTTGTACGCCATTAACCCCTAAGTCCTAGTCTGTACTGAGATGCTCAAGTTTTAAAGAATAATAATAAATACAAATTAATGAACAAAAATAACAACAATAAAAATAAAAATATATATATCTCCCTCAATATTTTTTTCCTCGGAATTTCTTGCTCGTTAATAATCACCATAATAAAATGTTTGAAAAGTAGTATTACTCATCTTCTTTTTTTTGCAACTAAAATATTTGATATTTTATTTTGTTAAATACAAAATAATAATCGAACGCATTATTGCGTAAACGGAAGAGGCAATCTAGCGTCACTGCTACTGTCCTACCAGTAGTATGGACATTGTATATTGCACGCAGGTTCCACGACGAGGACCACGCCAATTACTTGAACTCGATGTGGCTGATAGCCATCACGTTACTCAGTGTAGGCTACGGAGACATTGTACCAAACACGTACTGCGGACGAGGCATCACGCTCTCCTGCGGTATTATGGTAAGATTAATAATGACGAAAACATACACAATACACAATAAACGCGCACACATGTGTATGGGTGTATACCTTATACACACACACACACACACACACACACACACAGTACATAAATACACTAACACATATTTACAAACACAGCGCCATCGTGTGCTTTTACTTTTGACAATATAACCAACCACCAATCCACCTCTTACTCATGACCGAGAAAGAGAGAATTATTACTTCAAAACTCTTCATCAACACAAAAACGAAAATTAAAATGAAATTAACTTAAACAATTAAAAGCGGACTGTTTACTCTGGAGCTTACAAAATTGGAATTGCGTTTATACACGCGTTTAAGCGCTGTACAACATGGTGTTTTCCGTGTAGTTAGCGAATCCGGAAAGTCGTTTTAAATTTTCCCCTACCACCCTAAATTTCCCGTCGCACATAATTCGATTAAGCTTATATTTCGAATAATAACGATCGTAAACCAATTTTAATAGGGGACACACCCAACCAACACTGCCATAGCCACCGCCGCCGCCGTAAATTAATTATGTCCTGGCACGAGCTTCTGCTAACTTTGTAGACGCGACACAAAGTTTTAGAACTTTATTTGCTTTAAAAAGCTATTTACATTCATTGGGAACCAATTGAATTGAAAGCTTTCATACGTTCTACACTTGTGTCCAGTAATAATATTTTTTTTATATATTAAAAGATGGTTTCTCTTTCAGGGGGTGAGGGTGTAATTTAATTCCAAACACTTATTTAACACTTTATAATGTAAATTTTTCATTCATCCGTCCAGAATTAACGTACACAACTTATATATATATATAAAACATTAACTTAACGAACGTTGAGCACGTCCACTAATATCTTGGTTTTAATAACTTCCAAGTGTCAATTTTTACTTAAAAATTAACATGTCATTATAACGTCATACAATTTATTTAATATATATTATTTTATGCTATCATCTCATATAGTAATTGTTTTTATTAATAAAAACTATTATTAAGAAATATTTAAAATAGTAGGATACCCTGTACGAATTTTTATATTATTTATCAGAGGTCCTATACTGTATCTAACAAACTCGTATTGTCTGAAATACGATGAATTTTCACATCAAAGATAATAAGTCACGTTTCATAATAGATTTTCTACAAAATAGAAAATACACGCACTCCTGAACTCGTGTAGATATTTCGAAACTTTTTTTTTTAATGTCATCGTGATTGGATAAACGGGTTAGAACGCATAGTTCAGAATCCCTGGGGCTGATAAACAATCGAAGCAATGAATTTCGTTTAATGTATTTCAACCAGTATTGTCATAGGCGCCGAAAACGAATGGAGAATGAACTCGTGTTTAAAATTGTGTTATTGTCTTTTTTTACGCATCCTAGTTATAATTTCGATACGGAAACTGTACAAATCGATGTGTTTTTGGAGTCGATAGGAGAAAGATAATAAATCGTGGTTCATAAGAAATATTGTAATATTTATAATTTATAATTAAATTTTTTTACTGGGATTGGGTTGTGATCAATACTACACTGTGTCTGGGGCTCTGTAGGTTTCATGATGAAGATCACGCTAACCTGCTGAACTCCATGTGGTTCATAGCGATCACGTTCCTGAGCGTGGGCTTCGGAGACATAGTGCCAAACACTTACTGCGGTCGTGGCATTGCGGTCACCACTGGCATAATGGTAAGACCGACTCCAGAACAACCAAACAAATATCCCAGTGGCCTCAAATTTAGTGACCAAAAAGTCTATCCAGCCGATAGCGTCAAACAATTCTAGCGTGCTTGCTTGGAAAATGCATTAAATTAATTTAGGAAGGAATACTATTGAGCGATGTCCAAATGGATTTAGATTTTAGAGTAGATGAATTTATTGGAAACATGATAGAGCGTCTAAGGGATTCATAGAAAATAAACTTTGGTTTAAACTATAAAAAAATTAAATTAGTGTACCTATGCCCTATAGTGTTGTCAAACATTTATCTATATTATATTATATTTCACGTGCTAAAAGAAGACAATTTAATGGAAAAACTTATCAATTAATTAATATTAAAATTGCATTTATTTACTAAATTTTTTAATCACATACAAATATTTGTACATTTTCATGATTATAATAATCTTACACACCCCCTAATAGTTAAGTATAATAATAGTTATTTTTGATGCAACAGCCTATAATTTTAATGTTTTGTTTTATTTTTCTGAAAATATTTATATACGTTTATGATTTATTTGATATTTGACTATGGTTAATGGTTATTAATTATAAATATTTAATTGTATAATAATTACAGCTAACGCAATGAGTCTGATATTATATTAATATATATACATCGACATTTTTAAAAATATAATGACTTAAAATATTTAAAATTTTACGGTGCCATTTAAAAATTGAAAGTTGATACTATTTTAAAAATGAGGGGAAGATAAAAACTATTAATATAATTTATTTAAAAAGTAGCGTTTGTGTTAGTTTCTGAAAATTGTATGCTAAATATAAATGATAAACATTTTCCGAGAAATGCCATATTTACCTACAAAAACCGTCCTGTATGTAAATATATATAAGCATTAAACATATTATACTTAGTTTTCCAACTCTGCATTCTTCCTCTCACATCAAACACGGTTTTATATGAATCCCTTTGATATAACAATAATAATAATTACATGTAAAAGCGTTTCAAAGCAATTATTTTAAGGACCGCTCATATGATGCAAATTCCAAGTGTCTTACTTGAACATTCCGAACACCATGCAAAGCGCGTAGAAGCGCTTTATAAATAAATAAAGCCCCTTGTACAGTAGTTTCAATAGCGCTTTAGATACAATAATATTATAGATATTTCGTAATTGATGTATAACATTGTTGATACCATTGTGAAAATCACAAGTGATATTGTAAATTGTGTTGCAATTATTTGTTATTATTATTATTACTTAGAAATTAGACACTTCTACATATATAGACGCACTGTCTTAGATTTAGGTATAGACACCATAATAATATAAATACCAACAAAAAAATGTATGATATACTACAGTCGCTGACACGGCGTCCTGAGTAGGCAAATGTGGTGTCTAGATGCACTGCGTACGAATATTATTATGCAAGACCCATTTAATTCGAAAGAGTCACTATAATATTATAGTTAGTTGTTAGATAATGTGTGTATTATATTATAATAATTGATTAACTAAAAAATAAAAAGAAACAGGATAGTATGAACTATTTTTGTATATTTTTTATGTGAACACTTAACATTTCTAATCGCCATGCAATGTCAAATGTATCACGCTTTGTCTAACACTATTTTGCCTCATTCACGTTTCAAGAAAATAAAACATGGGCTTTAAAACAAAACGAAAACTCCACAACAATCATAATAATGTGTAAATAATTTTTCGATTTTTCACTAACCCGGGATGCACGTTGTAATATTATTTTATTTTTAACTGTACAGGAACTTCTTTGTTAATATTGCATGAACATAATAATATACGGTTTAAGTGGGCATTCAAACGCTTGTTGATTTGTATAAATTAAAAAAAATGTGCACTCGATTATTTTTTACAAGAATACTTAATGTTTAGAGGTTGATAAAGTGTACATCCAAACACGAAACACCGAAATTTATTCGATGAGTTGGAGCACATCTGTAACAGTAGAACAACGACTCCAAATACACATTGATATTATAATGGAACATGCTTTAATTTTCCACAGTCCCAATTATTTTGCCAAATGCCAACACTAATGATATTTTAATTCTACGTGGATGAATGAAAGAAAAAAATAACATATTTTATTTAAACGTCGACCGAGCAGTGGGCCTAATTACTATGACATCGAAAATTGGATCGCACCAATGGACTTTTCCGATAACATCAGTTGCCTAGGCCTTACTGTCAGAGTTAAACAAAAGAGTTAAACACTACGCTTTTAATAAATTTAACTAATTAATTAAATTATAAATATAAGCATTAATTTCTACTAGTACATAAAGCCTTTTAAATTGCATGAATAGAGCTATTATATTATAATATATTATCATTATTATTATTATTATCATAACATCATCATCGTCGTTCCAAACAGAAAATATTTTTTAAAAATGTACCCCACTTACGGTGTTGTTATTCTTTAACCATTATCAATCATTTATAAAACAAACTTCCACACAAACTTATATTAATAACTTTGCATGAACAAATTTATGTTGGCTTTGATCATCAAACACAATAAATAGACAACTATACTAACTTTAATGTAGTGTTGTTTTTCTCCTTCAAGACTTTTCCTCCAATTTTATTTTGACCACCAATGCTGGTCTTAAATAACTATGGTTTAAATAATGTTTCCAGGGTGCCGGGTGCACAGCTCTTCTAGTGGCGGTTGTGTCACGAAAGATGGAACTCTCTAGGGCAGAGAAACACGTCCATAATTTCATGATGGACACTCAACTTACAAAACGAGTACAATATTTTATAATTTGTATACTATTACTGTCGAGGATTTTTTTTTCATTAGAAATATATTTCTTTTTCAGCTGAAAAACGCTGCGGCCAACGTCCTCAGGGAGACGTGGCTGATCTATAAACACACTAGACTGGTGAAAAGGGTGAATGCAGGCAGGGTTCGAACACACCAACGAAAATTCTTGTTGGCCATATACGCGTAAGTCTATAAAAATTCAATATTACCTGAAACGTTGGTTGGCTGTCAAAAGAAATTTTCAGCAGAAACACTATTACCGACTTAAACAACTTAAAAACAATCTTAAAATGGCAATGGTTTTATTGTTAAAATACAATTATATTTAGTCTCTAAACATTCTATTATTATATTTGTGGCACACAGCATATTCAAATGCATTTATTTTTCACGACTTTAGTTGAATAGAAAATAACGTTGTTCCAACTCAACGCGCTTGTGATATTTAAATACTAGTAGTTTCCTGATGAACAACTACATGACGTATACAAACCTTTTTCAATTAAACTCTTCAATTAAAACAACCGCACTGCCCTCGAGGGGATAACAAAAGTTTTTATTTTATCAACAATCGTATTCCAACCGAATGAGAACATTTTTCAAGTAGACAGTTTGAAAGATAATACTCGATATATCCACTGTTGAATGGCATAAAACTCGGGTGTTATGTTTTTAGTTTGAGATAAATATTTTTGTGTTTACCTCAGGTTGAGAAAAGTGAAAATGGACCAAAGAAAATTAATGGACAACGCAAATACAATAACAGACATGGCCAAAGTGAGTAACTGTAATTACCTCCACCGTAACAATAAATATGGAGGATAATGATTGATATATTTTTAGACGCAGAATACTGTTTATGAAATTGTATCCGACATGAGTAATCGATACGATGCGTTTGAAGAACGTTTGGTGAATCTCGAAGATAAACTGGTAGCCTTACAAGAACAGGTAAATAATATAATTCTATATTGTTTATTGCTATTTCATATTAATGTCATTCCCAGTTGAGATTCTATAAAATACTATCAATTTATACATTTATTATATGGTATACGTGCGATATCGTGTTGGGAATATTAAACATTTTATTTTTAAATCAATTACAATAAAAAATAATAATTTACCGGTACGGTACTTAAAGATTTATTTACTTCAAATTATTTATTCTACCTTCTACAGAATAGGTACAGTCACAATTATACGGGCTTACAAATTCATTGAAATTATTTTGTTTGTTATAACTAAAAATAAAGGGATTTAAACAAACATAATATTAAACAACAATTTGAAGTCTAAATGAACCATGTCTAATTAAATTACACAGCTATCAATCCCGTAAATTATTTTACATGACCGAATAAATTCAATGTATTTCAATCGAGTTATACAACTACAATTACATAACACGGTCTTCCACCAAATTATATTGTTATGTAATTGAAACTTTGATTAATTTCCTGACGTATTTGAGGTTTATAAATATAACTACAGTTTTATAAGCAGTTATTTCAATTAATTTCATTATTATATAATTACAATACATTGTTACAATTTCTATATTATTCTAAGTTTAAACATTCACCTTTATTTACACCAACATTATTCTTTGACAAGCAATTATTGTCTTACGGTTTAGTACAGAATATGTCATTGGTCTCTAAACTACCAAGTAATAAGGTCAAATGTAACATTTTTTTTTTATCAAGATCACAAAAATTAAATAGTTGTTTTCCAAAAAAAAAACTGTTAATGACTTCCAACAGAATGGACTTTTCTTGGATAAATCTTTATTAAAAAATAATAAAAAAAGCCTAAACGCTCGCCAAATGTCAGAAAAGAATTCCACTTGATTACACATATTCAAGTGATTGAACCCCATCCAAATTTACAACGCTATAACGTAGAACGGTTTACATGGAGTGAAAAAATATGGATATCGGTTAAATGTCTTTTGCACAATATTATTTCCACGACTACGAAAAAAAACCTAATCATGACACGCATAGGACATCTTAAATAATTTTTCAGTGTGAACTGTACACCGAAAAGTCTGACCGAATAAGAACCACGTTGGTAGGTACTGTTATCATTAGTCATTACTCGTGAGTCATAATAATATTCTAAGAATATTTGGCCGAGTACTACATCGTTTGGTTTGACGGTGTTTTAAATTCAATTTGTCGAGTAATCGAAACGATATCGTCCGTACACGTGTCTTGCACATCCAATCCCACTCTTAATATTTGGAGATGTTTAGAGAGAGGGTGTTGAAAGTTGGCGTAGAAGTGTGGAAGGAACTAACATGTCGTTAGCCGGTGTAGGTAAAATTTTACTTACAAAACAATATCATTCGAACTGACAAATGTAGACACAACCGCAGTCCAAAATCTAAAGTCTCCGTCCAATTGACTTCCTGTTAAGCAATCAGTTTTATTCCCGGTGACAAAATACAATAGATATTCCGACACAATATTCATGTTTAAGAAATTATTATTGTTATTAATTGTTACCGATCGACAGGTGGTAATTAGCAAAGCAGATTTCTGCGTTTTTACTATATTTTCGTTGATTTTTGTATACATACATTTTAGTCATTGTTTAAACTTTAAACCCTATCAATAAAATTACTATCGTCGTGGCGTACAAAAATTAGAAATATAAAGTATTAAATTTTTCTGCAATAAATGTACTTTCCTATTTTATTTTTTCATAATACTTATTCATAAATTAATACACTACATCAGCAATATAAATGACCATTTAAATGTCATAATTACGCAAGGACTGTCATTTTTTGACGGGGATTATAGAAATAATTATATGAAAAACGTCTGTCCAATATCCATAGTAAAAGGATTTAATTTTAAAAACACAATATTCAGTCCCTATCAAGATGATCTTTCAAAGGTAAATCCTTTTTCTCAAAAAGTTTTACAATTTTTGGTAATTTTATTTTGACATATTTTAAATTCATTAAATTTACATTCGAATTTTTTTTTATCATTATGAGTTTTTTACTTTTTTTAAATCACAGCATGCATTTTTAATTTCATATGCAGGAGTAGAATGTTTTTGAAAATGTCAATACATACAAATTGAATATTTTGAACGTTATTAATTAGTTATAACTTATGACTTTATGATAGTTTAAATGTGCGATGAGCTGATGAGTGGAGTAGTAGAACAACATTATGCGAGGTACCCTTGTTTTTTTTTTTACACTGTCGGCCAATTTAGTGATGTTTGAATGCTCGTCCGTAAATCGTACAAGCTTACGAAATAGGAGCCGAATGATGTTTGAGGAGGGTTTAAATCAGTTTAGAATTTTGCGTGACGTACGTCCTGTAATCCATCAATAATTTGTGACATGTCTGTGCAGCTGGAGCTGTTGCCGGAGATCCTGACCCGGTGCATAGCGCAGAACCAGCAGAACCAGCAGAACACCAGCAACCTGACGTCGACGATGGAGTCCAGGCGCAACTTCCTGCACCCGGAATCGGCGGCCGCGGTGGCCACCGGCGGCCTGATGCAACCGTCCGTCTCGTCTCCGGCGGGCAGCATGACCGGCATCGGCGGCAACCCGCTGATGTTCCCGTCGTCCTCGGGAGCCCCGGGCGGCGGCATGATGTTGGCCATGGGCAATGGGTCGACGGTCATGTCACACTCGCGCAGTGTGCCGCCAACCGGTGCCGGCGGCGCGTCCCATTACCACTGGCCCACCAGTCCTATATTGCCACCCATCAGCAGCCGGACGCCACATTTAGTGCCCGAGCCCATCCAGCCGTCCAGCTGAGCCCACGCCCGACCGCCGCCCATCGGTAATTATTATGCATTCTTACGATATAAATCGTCAATTATCATGTGTCACGTCGGGTTAAACGTTTTTGGGAACATAACGAAAAAATACTAAACATGTGTAGTTGTGCACATGAATTTAAAAATCGTGTTCGCCATGAAGCGGTAAGCGGTTAACCAATATATTATATATCTATAGATACCATCTGCAGGTAATACTTCAGTGGAGGCGTGAATAGCTATTTTATGAGGCGGTCTCAAAAGTGCAACTGGTTGGTATCCCAGTGACTCCAGTCTTCAAGACCTAGACGGCTAGACTAGTTTATAAATTATACTTGCATAGTCACATACAACCTGCGTTTAAAATGTGTGAAATGATTATTGAAAAAAGTGCAAAAAATAGTGAGGGCACTTATTTAAGGTAGTCACTTCATAGGAAAAAAATTTTCACGCCACCACTAGGTAATAGGTTGTACGTTTTATATTATAAACATATTTTTAATTTAAATTTTGTAATATAACCTGTTTACAAATACACTAAACATTCATTATAGTGAGGTACTCTACTACGTTATTTAATATTTTACGTTTTAATCGTTTCATATTCGTAACTTTTGTTAATAAATCTAATTGATAAACTCAAGTAGGTACCTAACCTAGTGAATTATTTTTATCTTATTTTCAGTTTTTTATGAATTTATCATGGTTTTTAATACTGTACATTGTTGTATTCATTGTTTTGGACTTCCATAATATAGGATAATATTTAAATATTTTAAAAACAATAACATAGGTACCTACTAAAATCAGTGTCAAAATAATAAAACTAAGCTGCGCAGCTTCTAGAAAATTAGCCATAGAAAAATATTTAAAAAATCAACTTGTTATTTCTAAAGTTCCTGAATTATACAATTATATAATGCCATCTGTATACACTGGCGTTAGTGAATTATATTTCATGGCAAGATATCACGGGGGGAAAGTAATACATTTGAATTTAACTTTGTAATCACTCCCATTATAATTTCCACACTCGTCCAATCGTTAGGTAGGTACCTACCTATATATAATTATATGCATCCGTACATATAGAATAGGTAGGTAGGTATACTTTTCCCGTTACTACATTGCCTTCATCAAAGGTATAAGTACATCGATTACCGTCGTCACCTAAAAGTGTTTAATCTCGCCCAACCGTAACGTAAAATAAAACCGTTTTTGTTATCGACCTTAGCTTTTGTTATCTCCGCGGTGCCTCTACGTTTTATTATAATGCCACAATGGTATATAGGTAACTATACTTTGATACCTTGTGCGCGGCATACCATTGAGTTTCTCGTAAAAAAACTGAAAGTGTTTACCGTAGGCACGCGGAATCTGTTACACTCGGAAAGAGGAAAAACCTAGTCTTAAAATCAATAATTTTAATGCGTGAGTGGGCGGGAGTTGTGAATAACCGAATTCGCGTGGCGCGTCTTTGCACTCTTTGCAGAGCACCATGCGAGTTCTGCAACAGTGGGTATAAAATGGTTATTATCCGGAATCGCTCGAATTTAATAACACAGATGCACGCATTTGTAATTAATTTCAGTCCGTCGCTAAATCCATTATATAATATATATATATATATCTAACTGGGTAGTGTAGTGCTTTTAAACATGACAGTTTCCCATTATTCATAAGGATAAATGCGATTCCGATATATATACCTATATATCAAATATAGAAACCAACTGCAGTACCAGCGCTGATGCAGACCAGCCAAATAGAATAACGTATTTATAATCAAATCACATAATATTATCTTCATTTATCGACAAACCTATAATATATGGTGATGTTAATTAAATCCATTCCATTTTGCCGACCTTAAAATACAGATAAATTGTGTTCGACCACATTTTTTTTTTAATACCTGATTATTAGTTAGGTATTGTTAAAACATAATTGTTTCGTTCGTATAGGTCACGCCACACTGATTAATTATTAATTATTTATATTTGGTACAGCATTATTCCTGCATAAGTGCATAACCAAATAACAAGACACAATAGGTTGGACGTAGGTACTGATTACTGAAAATATGTCTTTTAAACCACTTTATTCTAAATTATTCTTAATATAATAATATTATACTACCTATCTACGATGCTGCACATTGAATACTACAATTTCGTGTAGGTACATATATATAATAAGGTGCTTTTTTGAATAATTAAATCATCCACCGTTAAATTTACACCTGCAGCAAAGAAGCTAGGTGGAATTCGCTCTATCTCCTTTATTATCATAGGTGTTTTTTCAAAACGCTATAAAACAAAAAAGAACGGTCTTTGTACCTATATTTAACTGAGCGTATAACAAGGTAAAATTCTACTTTTAATTAATAATTAATTTTTTTTTCAACCCATCCTTTTTAAAATAAAGGTAGATGCACGGTCTTGTTTACTTTTTAATTAGGTCTACCTATATTATTATTATACGGTCGAACGGTATCCACTCCAAGCCGACCCTTGAAATGTTGGTTGTTATGGGAAGAAGTATAGCCGTGGGTATAGGAGAGGAATGTCTAACAGCAGTCCAAACAAAACACCTTTAGTCTACATATTTCTATTCGTTGGCAAATAAAAATAAAAATAATAGCTTAGAAATGTTTTACAGGCTTCATATAGGTATCAAAGCTAAAATATATGCTCCTATATTATCTGCTCTATTCGTATCTCAGTGGTGGATCTAGAATTTTGTTTTGAGGAAACCTCGTTGTCTTTTTCAAGTTTTACGACACAAATATTTAAACTTATTAACCTAGATGCTAGGCCAATGAGGGGGGAGCTTAAATCCCTTAAATCCACCACTGTCGTATCTAGATACTAATTTTATTTTAAGTAATATCTAGATGGCGGTTATTGAAAATTACATGTATCCGGTAGATAGGTTAGATTGGGTACCTATCAGACAAAAAACGACCAACCTAAACGAACTAATTTACTTTTTTTAACAATATTCGTGAATTATAAAAACACACCTTCAAAATTCTATTTATTATATGATATCTGCATTATATATTTATGTAGTGTGTACCTGTCGTAGGTATAAAAGATATCCAGATGTGAGTGAAGATTTATTTCTAAACGACTACAATAAATAATGATTATAGATACCTATTGCGTGGTTGTGCAGCGAGGATCACGGTGTACCGAATAGAATACATATTTCCCATCTCTTATTTATTTCGTTTCTTTTTGATTTAAAATATGGAAATAATATACAACTATAAGGACGAAAATAAAATGTTATTTGGATAGATATACCTAAGCACTTACTTTTTATTATGACTTATATACCTACCTACGTAATATGGGGAGCTTACAGTCGTCCCGTTTTTTATTCGAGTGTCCTGAAAATAATCAAAAAATAGGACAATATAATGAGACAAAAAATAAAATACGAATAAAAACGTATAGTTATGTTAAGCCGCACTAATAATTTTCAACAGCGACGCGCCACACAGCCGTTTTTCTCAGTTTTTGCGTACAATCGCGTCACGTACGTCGAGTGTATTATGACCAAATCATAAACTTTTCCTCTGGCATTCGACCAAACTCTATTTATCTCAATCTTCGAACGTTGTAGTCATACGCACACTATTATAGTGTACATAATATCGCAAACCCAAATATATTTTTACATCGTTTTACGAGATAGAAAATGTATTGTGTTTATCATCATATATAGAGTTTTCCGTTACACACGCCAAAACCCAGCTTAATCTAAAATACAATTTTCCCGATGTTTACTCCGGAGCGGAAAAAAAACTTATTCTCGTATTAATATTTTACATCACATTATTACGCGATTTAATGGGCAATGTCTATGATAAATTAGTAGGTAGCCATGAGATCTGCTTAACTTGCAACTACAACGGTAAAGCGTTCAATTTCTTAGTAGGTTTTATATAAAACTCCGATTTTTGTGTCAACGTTTAATAATGCAAGAAAACAGTAAAGATATAATATGAGAGATTGTCTGTGATTGTGGACACGAATCACAAACAATAATGTCTCATATACTTATAGCGACCGAATGCCCGATCCGCGCATTCAAAGGCACTCCAAATTATATTCTCTGAGCTAATAGGGTCATAGAGATGTAGTTGATTGTATACAAAACCTGGTCATAAATTTATAGTTCTATATATCTCCGATCTATGATAGTTACCATAATATAGATCTTGCTGGTCCTTTACATTATTATAATTTATCATTGTTAACTTAATGTTTGTCGTGATTATCTTATTTTATTTTATTAGTTAGGTAACCTATTTATTAATATTGATATCATGTTGAATTTTATTCCACACAATCTAGTTTGTTTATTATATTTATATATTACTATATATATGTCCCCCATGCCCCACAACGTCGAAACTCTGTTAGGTATGTATAGGTTAAAAATAAATAATATTGTTATATTGTTTTCTATATGTATAACATAAAGTAGGTAAATATTAAACTTTAGGGTTTGGCTGAAAGGGAGAGTTACTTAAGATTTGGTTGAAAACGACTATCTATATCCGACTAGGTACCTATGCTTGAAATAATATTACATGAGAGTAAGTACTGTGCAAATGGTGTGCACCCGCTATGACGATACCTAACACAAGAAAAACAGTTTTAAAAATATATCTCCATAACTATAAATACATTCATTTTTATTCATTGACACCTGCTATGTACATATCGTACCTAAATGATATACAGGAACAGGATGTAACAGGAAGACCTAACGAATGAAATAACTTTTGTTCTAATCAACATTTTTATAATTTATTCACTTATGTGCTAGGTATACGTACAATATAACATTTTTCATATTATTTTTTAATACCTACAAAAAATAAAAAATTTTAAATCTGATTTAAATTTAACTAAAATACTTCAGAATAGTCAATTTTTTAATTTTATTTCTAGAAAACACATTATTTAAGTTAAATGGTTGATTTTTAAAAATTTTAAATTCTTTTGAAATTTTCATTAATTTGAAAAGTACTAACTATTAAAAAAATATTTAAATTTTACCAAGTACCTATTTAAAAATAGCCTATACTTTTTGAATTTAAAATGTTTTTTACAACTTTATCAACTTTACTTATTAAAAATATTGAGATTTGGTGCCGTAGCAAGGGGGCAAATGCTCCCCCTTCCCACCGAAATCTTTTTTATAATTTTTTTGGCTGGTTTGATATTATATGTTATGTTTGATAAAAATCAAAAGTTATAGCTGTTGAACGCGAACCATTTTAAAGAGGTCGGATTTAGGAAATATTCTAGATTTCTTGGAAATCCGAAAAGTACATACGTGGAGTCACACGTCACTGTATTTTGCAATCAAAAATATTCAACTCCAGTGTGTCATGAAAGTCCCAAAAAGCGGAAGAAAAATTCACCCAGTACCAAAAGCCCTATTATAATTTTAAAAACATATTTTATTTCCTTAATCTCTTTTCTAGGTAATTTAGGAAATGGAATTTTGATTAGTAGTACCTATTGTATAATTAGTATATAGTACCAGATTAATTTTCTTTTTTTCTTTTAAATTCACTTTTACCTATAATACTAAAAAAAAAATTCACTTCCTACAAAACATAGACAAAAAGCAAATAAATTCTAATATTCTTTCAAAATAAAAATTGAATTTCTGGATGTATATATTTTTTTCCACTTATTGGTCTAAATGCACGAAAAAACAACCAGCTTTCAATAGCCTTAATATATTCTTGTTTTCTTGTTAATAAATTGTAATAATATTCGAACAAAATATTAAATATTTTGTTTACAACACATATTGATATAATGGTATATTAATATACTTATATTAATGAATACATTAATCTATAGTTTACAATAATATTATTAATACATTGTTAAAATAAATATATAGTCATAAAAAATTATAATATCCCTTTATGAACAAGGGGTCATAATAAGATATTCTAGTAATTGAACTAACTAACAAAAATGTCTGGCTGCAACACTGATGAGATTTTGTAAAATTATGAAAAATTTACTTCATTACTTTTATAAATATTTTTACAATCGAAATTTTTCTAAGAACCAGATTTACAAATTGACTATTTTTATTTTCAGTATTGAAAAATAAAAATTAAAAATGTTATATTAAACGAGTAGCGCAAACGCATGTAAATAAATTTAAAAAACAATTTTAAAACATTGTTTACAACAAAAGTTATTTTGTTTGTCAGGTCTTATTCCTGTTATACTTTAACACCTTGTGGATTATAGACGACTTACTTAGGTAGTTCCTCTAGTTATATTTATATTTATAATTTATGTAATTAAGTTTGTTATCGTTTCCCGACCAACCACCCGACGTACAAAACATAATAATTTAATACCTACGTTTTTGTATATTTCTAGGAACAAAAATATGTCAGCGTTCATTTTGAAATCAGCCGAACGACTGGAAAAACTATTCAAAATCGTCTACGTACAACTTATGTCGACGTTAATATTATAAGTAATAATAATATTATAAGTATAATAATATATTATTATTGTTAAAATACTTAAGTAGAATTAATTAATGTTAAACACAAAAAAATACTTTGTTATTTCTACTAGAAATTAGTAAGAATTGCTCAGAATATACAAGTGGATTTTAAAATTACGCATAGGTCACGTTCAACGAGATATGTAGAATTGTATACGCCGAAATGGCTTTTATTTTGATTTTGATTTTTTTTAATATTGTTAAAATTTATAAATTTATAAAATTAAATATTAAAATGTAATTATATTATTAAATGTCTTTATAGGTAGGTATTTTATCGCTTTAGAATAATTGCGCGTAACGTACATTATATTTTTCTACGAAAATCGATTCTAAATAACCAATAAAATCTTTATAACAATATTAAATAATATTAATATAAATATAAACTAATAATTAAATACTCATTCATAAAATATATAATAATATATTCGGTAGAGCTTCTAAATGTTTTAAGAATTAACAATTTGGAAAAAAATATAATTTGACTATACATAATAATATATATGGTGTCCAAGCGATAACTCTTGAATGAACGAATAAATTGCAAACATTTTATACACATTACAACGAATACAAAGTTTAAGGAACGTGCACCAAATCCCCATGGTTAACGTACATTTTATTTTTAAATTATTCTAGATTATACCTATGTTTCAAGCGAAATTAAAATTATAGTTTATCTTTTTTTTTTTGTCACCATTTGTTTATTTTTTTTTCTATTCGTTCTATAGTGTTCCGTTAAATTAGGTAAGCAAAAAAAAGAATTAGCTCACAGAAATTGCATAATATATACTATATAGGTACCTAGGTACTCGTATAACACACCACATTGTTTAATGAGATACTTGCATTGACTATAATTTAATGAAGTTAATATGAAATTGAATCACTGTATTTAAAATTTCAACGAAATACATATCATAGTGTTTAATAGGTTTGAGCATAGATGATATTATTTTCTAATAAATCTCAACGACTCGCTGGAAATCCGATAAGTGATTTTACAATATTCGCAAGTTTTTATAAGGGTTCACGAAAACAAAAGGGGACATTTTGAATCAGGACCAAATCCGTAATTATAACTTAAATATTATATATATTGCTATTATATTATTATAGTTTATTATTATTAAAATAATTTTTAATATATTCAATGAGCGTTAAGTGTTAAATTTTGAGTAACATACTTACGTTAGGAACTATAAGCTTTATGATATTTCACGTTTTCTTAAAAAAAAAAAAAATAAATAAATAATACAATATTGAAATTCATATTATACAGCTATGTTATGATATTATGTTATATATAATATATACTTAAATTTATACCCCTATTATTGTTTACATTTTCATTAACTTTTTTTTAAAACTTATTTAGAAGTGCCTTGAGTTATCTTTAACTTTTACATTTCAATTTGTTATTATTAAAACAAGTATTATTATAATTTATTCATGCATTTGAATTTCATTTATTTGCTGTGTAAAAAGTTTATTTTAAAACCCACGAAAGTTAAATGTGCCTTAATGTGCTTAGGCCAAATTAAGTTAATACATTTTTTTTCTAAATATTAGAAAGAATATTAGTAGAAGGCATTACAATTATTTAGTATTTTTTTGATTTGAAAAGGGTTGAAAACAGTGCAATGTTTCACGTAAATTTAAAAAAATTTCATTTTTATCAATTTACAATAATAGTTGAATAAACACCGATGACGAACTACTCAATGTTCACGCTCCTGCAGCACATAAGTAGATTCAAATCGAAAAAAACAAACACAATTTAATAGATCAACTGTGATACAGTTGTCTCCTCAGTCACCAGTAAAATAAATCCAGTATAAGATCTATAGAATAAGAATATTTTTTAAAAAAAACTTGAAGTATTATACTTTTTTCCACAAACTGTACGGAAAATAATATCGCTGCCAATTATCTTACAACATAAATATTATGTAACAATTTAGTAATTTTATTTTCAAGTGAGTAATCCAATAGTAGGTATATATGTTATATTAATACCCACCTATTACAATATTTTATTTGTATTTGTATAATAATAATTGTATCCTATTAAGTATTAACTCGTGTATCCATTACATTATGTTTATGCTACTTATGGTCGTTACTTTTTCGATTTTTATGCTATGTTTATTAGTTGGACAAAATCAGCACAAATAGTTTTATTTTACTCGTAATACCTAGCATACTATTATTCTAAATTATACCTACATATTAATATATATACCTATGAATATATTATATATGTATATTAAATGTATGTTTTCTAAAAATCCCTTTAAGAGATTATACATTAATTATGATATAAATGATATAAATTGGTGGTGCAAACTTAAAAAACAAAGTTTGTTATGTGTACTAATTTTTTTTTTTTTTCAATTACTTAGAAAATTTAAAATTAAATACTTATAATAATGATGAAACAGTTCCGATTTTGTGTATTGTATCGTATATTTTTTTTGTACATGCGATGTAAATAAACTGTTGAGTAGTATGTAATTTTTTTTTCTTCATACCACAAATAATATCAAACGTGTTCAGTACTATTAACTATATCAGGAACCTATATTTTATAAACATTAAACCAGGGTTTTGCACCGGAATTAACCAGAACCCGTTACACCCTTAAAAATCAAATATCCGATAAAAACCCAAATGATCTTCAAAACACCGGAATAAAACATTTTGGTTAACCCGAATACCGAAACCAGGATAAAATTTATTTTACAATCTTCATGTGATATATAATTTTGTATATATTTTATGTGGTTAGTTTCATTTTTAGTTAGTTATTTGTTTAATAATATAATATTTGAACATTTTGCTGAACAATTGAAAACTTAAAAAAAATATCTAATAAAAATAACTATAAAAATAATATTTTTTTCTGAATTACTAAACATCTGTATTAACCAATATTAACCCGAATAAGTGGTTAATACCACCCAAACGTTTGTTTAAATTTTTATCCTGGTGTTTGAACACCCGAATGCATACAGCGCCCAAAACCCAAATAAATAATTTGGGTGCAAACCCCTGCATTAAACTGAAAGTAATAGGTAATAACTAATTTTAAATAAGTTATTAGAAAATGCAAAATATAACGATAGGTATTTTATTAATATTCATGACATAAAACAATATTATTCTTTATATAATCTTAAATCATTAAAATAAACAAATAATTTTAATAAATTAGAATACAATTATGTAATCATTTCATCTAAATGTAAAGGACGTAAAAGTAAATCAACAATAAATATAAATTAAAATACACTTGTTTTGTCTTAAATTTATTACGGAGGTACATTTAATTTAATCACTTAACATTATTTACCTAAAAATCGTATAAAGTTTAAAGTAAGTCTTTAAAAATAATTATAATAGTAGTTAATTTTATTTTCAAGGACAAGTCAGTAGAAGATAAAATAATTGATGAATCTTTAATTCAGATAAAATGGTCGGAACAGTTCATATCAGTTTAATATTCCACAAAAAAAGGTTCAGATAAGGTACATAATAAATTTAAATCAAAAAATTAGCCAAGTATAATAATATGAAATAAAATTAATTAAGTAAATATCATTTTTAACCAACTTTAAGAAATCAATAAAACAATTTACAAATTCTAAAATATATACATATAAACTAATAATTAATAAGGTATTAAACTTTTAACATTTTGGAATATGTATTTTGGCAGTTTAAAAGATGAACACAATACGCATGAATACAATTCATTAAGGATTTTAAAATTCACTACTGTGGTAACATTTTCATGGTATTAATAAACATACTTAATAGTTTACTTACTAGGTATATATTAATAACAATGTTTATAAGACATGTACATGTGTTACTGAACATAAAAATAAAAATAATATAGATGTAGATATATATATTTATATATATACATACATACTAGATATACAAATTTAATACATATAAAATCATCAACACACAAGGTGTTGAAATTATGTCGTTATTTTTATTCAAATACATTAGATTATAGTTAATAATTATTTTAAAATGTATGGACCAATCAATTTATTTTGTGCGAGTAGAGTTCGAATAATTTTTCTATTAAAGATTGCAAAACATTAACATCCTTTGTTATATCTTCCATTATTTCTTCCAATAATTTTGTATCGAAGTAACCAAATAAACAATCAATCGACAGATCTTTAACAGAAAGCTTATGAACATTAGATAATGTTATCTCAATACGAACCATTAATGGGCCACTCATGTTGTGTATTACAACTTGAGCCTTATTATCTTTAAACGTGACACAATATAAATCGCTTACAAAAGACATATTGTTCATTACTTTGCTAATAAAGTCAACATCTTCTAACAGAGATTTTAATAATAGTTCTACATCTCTTGAAGTAAAACATATTTGCTTGTACACCTTTGGGTTGTATTTCGATAAAATCCAATTTATTCCAAATTTTGTGATTTCATTTTTGGTAATAGTCTTTGTGGTAAATGATATATCCTCCACTTTAAGAATTGAATAGTTATTAGAAATATATGAATATGTTACTGTTAAAATTATATTACTATCTAATAAATTAAAAATCCATTCTCTATTTGTGCATTTATTAAGAGCTAACTTTTTTTCAATAAATTGCTCATTCCATCTTGTTAAAAATTCTAAACATTCGCTACACAAACTTTCTTTTATGGAATCTTTTTTAATCAAATCTTCTTCAAGTTCATTACCTATTTCTAATTGTTCATTAGTTAAGCTCATGTTAGTAATATTATTTTTAATAGGACTTTGTTGTATAAAATCATCAGAGTTTAAATCTTCTCCCATACTATTGTTCATATTATATTTGGCCATAAATGAAGAACAAGATAAGGGTGCACAATCTCTATTGCTATAACTTCTTTTTCGATTTACCGGACATGATTTTTCATTGTTTTGCAATGTTTCATCCATTGAAATATTAGATACATCTTTAATACAAATCGATTTTGTAGTTTTATCTACACTACAACTAGGCGAATGATTATCTGAGTCTAAAATATGATTGGCCACAATATTATTCTCGGTTACTTTAATAGAGTTGTTTTTATTGTTTTCATCATTTTTTTCTACACTTTCTTCAAAAATTGTATTACCTTCGACTAATTCATTTAAATTTGTTTTGATTATTTCCAATTCATTAGGTGTCATGTCAATATTTTTTTTATTTGTTTCTAACATATCATCATGTATAGTATTTTTATAAAGTTCTTCACCTTCTTTTGAAACAACTAAAAGTTCATTGTCATTTTTTAATTCGTGTTCAATCGATATATCCATTTTACTAACATTTTCAAAATTCCCTGAAATATTATCATCAGTATTTTCCAATTCATTTTTTATACATGGATCTTCAATAGATGGCCTTGTTAAATGAGCCGGAACTATAGATTTTTTTGGTTTTTTCCTGAAAGGTGAATTTAAGTTATCATCACTAATTATATTAAGCAATACAGATTGGTGTTTGCTTTTTGGAATTAATTTTTCATCATAATGGCTGGATACATCTGATTGTAGTATAGACAAATTATTAACAGATACTGGAATCACAGGACTCATTTCCTTTTCAGATTTTGATTCAAAACTTTCTTCAGAATACAATGAATTCAAGGTACTATTATTTAGAGATTCACTATGAGTAAATACTAAAGAAGTTGGACCAATTGATTTTCTAGAATATCTTTTTAGCTCATATTCTTTAACATTGACAGATGTATCTTCCATTTCACCAGACTGAGTTGAGTTATATAAAGATGTTTCTTCTTTTTCAGCAGACTGAGTTGAATCATACATAGATGTTTCATCTTTTTCAGCAGACTGAATTGAATTATACTCAAATGTATCACATTTTTCTGCCAATTTAGTTGAACTATATACAGATGTATTTGGTATATCTTCAATTTCGAGAGACTGAGTTTGGTTAAAAACAGACATGGCAATTGATTGTAAAGAACACATTTTTTCCTGGGTTTCTTTAAGTGTTTCAGATGTATCCAATACATCCTCATTAAAAACAGATGTAGGAGCAACTGATTTTCTAGAATATTTATTTTGTTGATTTTCTTTCACTGTTCTAGATGTATCAGATAAGTTTTCAGTTTCAAGAGATTGAGTTTGGTTAAAAACAGATGTAGCAGTTGATTGTAAAGAACACTTTTGCTGCTGGGTTTCTTTGTGTATTTCAGATGTATCCAATACATCCTCATTAAAAACAGATTTAGGAGCAATTGATTTTCTAGAATATTTGTTTTGTTGATTTTCTTTCACTGTTCTAGATGTATCAGATAAGTTTTCAGTTTCAAGAGATTGAGTTTGGTTAAAAACAGATGTAGCAGTTGATTGTAAAGAACACTTTTGCTGCTGGTTTTCTTCATGTATTTCAGATGTATCCAATACATCCTCATTAAAAACAGATGTAGGAGCAATTGATTTTCTAGAATATTTGTTTTGTTGATTTTCTTTGACTATTCCAGATGTATCTGATAAGTTTTCAGTTTCAAGAGACTGAGTTTGGTAAAAGAAAGGCATAGGTGCTATTGATTTTCTAGAATATTTTTCTTGATGGTTGTCTTCCTTGTTTTCTTTAAGTACTACACTTGTATCCAATATATCATCATTAAAAACAGTTGTAGGAGCGATTGATTTTCTAGAATAATATTTTTGTTGATTACTATTGACTGTTCCAGGTGTATCTTCATTTTCATTGGCCGTATCTTGAACAATTAATGGGCATGTGTGAATCATTGTTTTCCTTGAATATTTTTTTGGTGGATGTTTCTCAAAAACTATTGATTTATTATTTTCATGATATTGATTTTGATCTAACACTGATGTATGACCATGTAATGTTTGTTGAAGAAGTTCTTCAACTTCAACACATTTGTTTAGATTATTTTCTGGAGACATATTTACAACAAATGATGAACCTGTAGGGAATATAGATAGTCTAGATTCACTACTTTGATTACAAATATCAATAACATTTGAGTAATTATCCAGCACACTTTTTTCAAGGATACCACTATCTTCTATTCCTACCGCCATTGGTATAGTTGAATGGTTTTGTTCGTTCACGACTGTTAATGGGTTATCAACATTTACATAACTAATATCAAATTCATTACCTTCTAATGTTGGATCAATATCCATTGAAACTATACTTGATGATAATTCTTCAATAAAAGCTTCTCTTTTATCAGAATTGTCCAACACACAACCAATTGTTTGAGGATTGAGATCATTTTTTTCTAATGTTTCAGTTTGTATAATTTCTAATTCACAATTTTGGTTTCCTTGAATTTCACAAGATATATCTGACCCCGTACTTACAGAATGTTGACTATATTCATAAACCAATTCACAATTGTCTTCAAATGTTTGTCTGTCAGGTAATTGTGTCAACTCCATACTCAATGATTTATAATCATCATTTGACCAAATAGATTTTGAAGATTTAAGTGTCATTTGTTCAGTTAATTCCATATTACTTGATTGAGTATTATATAATAGGTTGGATTTAGTATTAGCACAGGTGAAGTCCATACAACTAGAACTTGAACTTATATTCAAAGGATTTTTAATAAGCATATCAGATAATGGTGTTGAAGGTTTAAGACCAAATTGACAAACCGGTTCATCTTCTCTTTCATCATCTAATGTTTCAGACATTTCAGTAGTACTTAAGGAAGTACAGCTATTATCCCCTGATAAAATTTGTCCTACTTTTAATGCTTCTGTGAATTCCATACTATTCACTGAATAATCTGAACTGTAACTAATATGCTCAGAACAATTATTATCAATAGTATAAATGGTGTCTGACAATATTTTACCTGATAGTGCTTCAGTCATTTCCATATTATCATTTGGACTTTCATACTCAATAATAATACGGCCATTATCTTCTAAATTGGTACAATTAGTTGATTCAATGCTAATTTGAGCATCAGATTTCTCAAACTTTCCTGATAATTTAGGTTTTTCCGCATTAGAAGAATCAGATAACATCGAAATTTGCTCATCAAACATAGGAGCTTGATGTACAGTTAAAGATGTAGCACCTGTGTTGTACATTTTTATTTTGTTCATCCCTGAAAAACTTACTTTTCTTTTGGCCAATGTTGCAGTATTTTCATCGGCATCTTGATCAACTGATTCAATTTCTTTTAGAGGTGCCCGTACTTTGGGTGGCTTCAATATTGAACTAACAGACTGGCGGCTAGCCATTGTTAATCTATAAAAATAAAGTACTATTTTATTTTATCAATAATAATGTCAATATTTAATATAACTTTAAGCATAAAATATAAAAATAAAACAATTAATCCAATTTAAATATGATAAGTAGGTACAAACATAAAAAATGTATTTGATATTTCATTCGGAGATAAAATTTAAGACACAAATGATTGAATAAAATATCAAAATGATTAGAATATAATATACAATATGCAGACAATGTAACTGCCAACTATACTCTATCGCATTGATTTTACAATAATTTAATTTTTAAGTGAATTATTAGTATGCGAAATATTAATATTTGAAAATGCTTATAATTCCCTTAAAAATTAAAATATTTTAAAAACTAAGGGGAGAACACAGATAATGTTATTACCTTAAAGTTTGATTATAGATCAATTCACTCTAATGTAAATACTAACAGCACACTATTGCAACTGGTGAAAAAAAATTTGGTATGTCCTACGTGTGCAAGATGGAGACAATAAATGCAGGTACAATATCATCCTAAGCTTTTATTAAATAGAATGTTAAAACGGCAGAAACGTATATTTCTTAGATCCAGTATAGGGTATTGCTATATGTGCAAGTACACTGGATATTGTAACTTTGGTCCCTTCCATTTCATTGAAGCCACCGAATATCCTCGTTAAGTGTAAACACATATTATATGGTTAAAAATTAAAAAAATTATTTTTGTTCAAACACATTCAATTTCAAAGTTGGCACAATTATTAATTTATTTATGAAATACAGGATTATGCTCAACAGTAAAAATAAGGTACAATTTTATTGACATTTAAGTTGGTATGTTAAAATTACCTATAGCAACAAATTTAAACTTAATTAATTGAGATATCTTCACAGGCAAGTTTCATGATACAATTTAAAGGCTTAAATAATTACCCGAATAGAGAGGTTTAAGAATTGGGATACTTTCATATGAATAAAAAAGTTCAACATAAGTTGAATAAGTAAAATAAAAGCATCAAACCATCATTAAAAATTATCTAAAAACCAGGTGATTAATTTTTTAAAAACTTGATAACATATTGTAAATAATTATAACAACCTCCCCCCTCCCGGTCAATTAAAAAAGTTCTAAAAACTTATGCAACTGTCAGCATATAAATTATACTTACATATGTTTTAAACTACAAGACGTGTGGACTAGTGCTGGACATAAAATCTGGATGGATCCGTATCCAAATTGATACGAATTAAAACAAACGTTATTTATCTATTTATATGGATTAAAAATTAATAATTCAGTTTATAATATAAATCTGAATTAGTAATTTAATCTGGACTATGTAAAAAATATAAAAATTGAATATATTGAATAAAGGTAGGTAATCTAGGTAATATTAAATATCTAATATTTTATTTTTATATGGTTACTAGGTAGTTATATTTTCCAACGTTCAATGGGGTTAATAAATAATTAATATAACAAATAAATATACTATACGTATATTATCTAGGTGGCTAAAGTAGATATCATACATATTTATATATAATAATGATGTTTGTTGTTTATAATTTGTTCATAAATATAATTTTTGAACTATTAATTATAACTATAAATTGAACCCGTTACTCGGATTTACAGACTCAATTCTTTGACTCGGTGTCCGGGATTGAATCCATGAATCCGGATGCTATATTTCAATTCAGTCTGGATTAGGCAAGCCAATGTCCAGCACTAGTGGGGACAGTGTTGTAAGTAGTGATCGGTATTTGGTGTACCTACCTACTGTCTGGAACATATTTCAAAGCCAGAATATCTTTGGCGATTAGTGGGCAACTTATTTAATTACAAAATGTATGCCGTGAGGCATTACAATAAAAGATTAAAATATGGTAGGAACAATAACAGGAATTAAATACAGCAAAGTATACAACAAATACAAAGATTATTAAAGGTGATTTTTTACACACAGCACATTACATCATAGTATAAATTGAAACATTTACTTACTGGGGTATTAGTGACAGTACAATCAGTAGACAGGATCAGAGAAGCGGTCTTAGGTCCAAAGGTTTTGGAATGGGCCAAGAGTTGTAAAACGACGAGTACTAACAGTGAGACACAAGTACAATATGTCCCTACATTGAACTGTAGTACATAATACTGACAATAACTGTAGGTTTAACGTTCAAGCGGATTTCGATCAATGTGTGATCGCGACAGCAAATAGCGAGTAACTTATAACGATGGACGTTTAACACGCCGACTCTCGAGAACGAATTGAATATGAAATCAAAACTGAAAACAAATAACAATAACAACGCGCGCGCACGATACCGTTAAATTGCGCCTTTTTCAAACACCTATCAGCAATATTCCATAGACAACATTACAATAATGTTTTTCGAGGTTACTATAATAACATCTTGCAGCAACATTGTTGGCACTACTGGCTGCGGCCTGTGCTGATAACGTGGTGGCTGTAGTGTTTGTACCACGACTCACCAGACTCCAGGGCAGTCAGTACCAATAGGTTTATACTTATTACTTAATAGCTCATACCGATATAATTCTGGTTTTCGTTATTATCATAAATACCTATATAATAGTCATATAAATTAAAAATAACTTATAAGCTTATTAGTTTATTACTTATTTTCTAATTCCTTATGTCTATCATCGCCATTGTGCCATTGTTGATTTTCATTTATTAATTCTTGTATCAGTTCTAACTAGTTTCTCAGCGCGTAACAACAATTGTTAAATGTTATTATAAGAACTAAACGATATCCGCGCAGTGGACGACTACAACTTGTTGGATACGGGATTACAGAAAACTGCTGACTATTGATTTCGTCTGTCACGAAATTCGTTGCGATTTATCACCGGATTGTTCCGTCTTTGAACCGAACATCGGTACTGACGGAGTGACCTTTGCCTTCGAATTTTCACCGATCACTTCTGAATATCAACGTCGTCGATGGTTAGGTCATGTCAACATGGCATAGGTAACTAGCAGCTGCTGACGATTGACAAAACACCTGATCGTGGTACATTGGTACCTACATAGGTCTGCGAGTTTGTTGCCAAACAAATACGAACAATAAGACAGTATCAAAAATAGTGTGTGTGCTAGTGGCGGCAAATGGTTGCCATGAAAAAATTGCATAATAGTCGCGGAGCTGAGCCCGCCACGGACGCCAGCGAATCGGTCAAGAAACTGTACAAGTGAGTAATAGAGCCTGTGTACTGCCTTTCTTTTGTATCTGGTGTACAACGATGGTATATACCATGTTTATGTTCACCCTTTTGCTATCCTCATTTGTTGGCAGTTCTATCGCAAGGTTTCTTTCCTTAATCCTGCCTGTAAATCACCACACTGCCATTTAAGTTCTCTATACATTTGTATTAAGTTTTCTAAAACTAATTTTGGTAACTATGTTGGTATACAAACATAACAGTCAGTATGATTAAATAAAAAATAATATAATTGCTAGGTATTTTAAATATAGTTATTAAAATGTAATGAAAACAACTATTTAATCTATTATACCTACCTATGTTATTAAATACTTATTAAAAATATACATTCATCAATATGATGTCATTAAAATATGATGAAAACTTTATAAATAATGTTTCCAGGAGCATAAATGAAGTTTCTCATTTTTTGGATGATCAGCGTGGCAGGTCTTTGGCTTGCAAAGATCTTTTTACTGTTACAGTTGATACACAGCGAATAAAATTAAAAAACTATTGTGAAAGAATGATGCTTGCAGATCCAGTATGTTATGGTCGAAAGGCTGAAGATATCATGTGGCGTAAAACTTATCATGATGTTTATTCTACTGCTAAAATTTTACGCAAAGTAATGAAAAAAATTAATTTGTACTTGGTATATTATCGTTATATAAGCATGTGCCATTGTCCATTTTATTGATATATTATATTTAATATATTAACTGTATTTTTTCCTAAAATACTTATTAAGGCGTTGATTTTATTTCAGAATAATGATTGGAATCACATGGAATTGGCACTGATAGAAAATCATTTTCAGTCAGGTATTGGCAGTTATTATCATTTACTATTTAAATTTCAAGCAGAAATGAAATTCAATAAGCCTGAGTTATTCGATTTTTATCTACTGATAAATGATGATACAGTTAATAATGTCAAAAAAGATCATATCACTTTGTTGAAAAAGAATGATACTGGTAAATTAAAATAATGATACCTAAATAAATAATTGTTTTCACCTTATTTCTTCTGAATAAATTCATTCCAGGTAACAAAGAAGAAGCTGGTATGAAACAATTAGTTTACCGCTGTTTGATATGTTTGGGAGATTTGTCACGATATATGTATGAACTAAACAAACTAGATTTATATTATTCAACAGCTTGTCGGTATTACAAACAAGCATTAAACTATAAACCAACAAATGGACTCCCTCATAATCAAATTGGACGATTGGCATTATCCAATAACAAACATTTAGATGCTGTTTACCATTATGTTCGATGGTAACCTATGATTAATAATATTATAGTAATAGGTACATTCATAGGGTTGCCATAAATTCCTAGAGGAGATTCAAAACATTTAACAAAATTAGCAAATTTAGTCTTAACTACACAGTACACGCGTTATTGTTTTTAAAAAATTAGCAGTCAATTACATACTCAAAAAATATTACATGCAATCTGTATTTTGTTCACCGACACAACAATAATGTAATATGTTGCTACAGACATTGAATGACGACTGAAGTGAATTTATAACTATTAATATTATATAATTTGGAGAAAGTTAGATTAGGATAATAACTGACGATTTTGAATGAAAACAGAACAAAATAAATTGAAAGTTTTGTGTACAATATATACCAGTGCGTGTAGTGAAGGATTAAATATTGTTATAAGTTACTATTAATTAATTCTGCATCAGCTACCTTTTTTAATATTGTTCACTTGTAATTACTCTGTGAACATTTTTTTATGTTTTGAAAGTTTGAATATGGTCTTTTGCCATGATAAACTATACAAGTTATATACAATAGCCTTTCAATAAAATTGAAATAAAAATGTTTTAATTTGTCAGTACTTTGATTCAAAAAATGGCAGTCCTGGTTTATGACAACCTTATACATTGTTTGTATTGTCAATTTTAATGTTTATTTTGAAAATTTCTAGTGTTTTTAGCATTGAACCATTTGAAGGAGGAGAAAAAAACTTAATATTATCATTACAACAAAAGTCTGAACCAGTCGGAAATGTTCTTTTGGAAAAACTGTTTTCTGTTTTTGATTTATGGTATACTGGAGGAAAAGATAGTGGACAAGAATTAGATAAAGTAAATTTTACTTCCTGCTATATTGATCTAATAATATATATTACATGTAATATATAGCATTTCACATTTACCCTTATAGATATATTCCAGCATTATAAGCATTCTGCAGAATTTTGATGATTTTAAGAACAAAAATAATACAGCTGATAAAAAAAAAGATATTTCTAAGGAAGATACCCTAACACCTTCAGTTAAGGATACTATGCAATTTTTATCAACTAATGAGAATATATTCAAAATTGTTGTTATCATAATAGCATGCTTACACAAACTACATAAAGAAGGTAATGCTGATTAAATTTAATATTTTATATCTAGTCGTTAAGAGATATAAATGTCTCTTTATTTATACAGGTTGATTTTTAAACATACTCACCCCATTTTTAACTTTTAACACACTGGCAGTCAGAAAGTAATATGTATTATCAACATGCTAAGCATATTTTTCCACATCTTTCTCAATATCTCAATTATTAAAAAATATAGTCTCTTCAAGTGTATTTAAAATTTCAATAAATCAAAATTTTTCTATACATAACTTAAACAGTAAAATAGAGTAAGCGTGATTAAAAATTCAGCCTGTATAATACATAAATATTGATGTTGGTTTATCTGAAGTTTATTTTCTCAGAAACTACTAAACTGTTTTCAATAGAAGTTATAAAATAGATTCCTTGAGGCTTGGAGGGTGTTTATAGATTATTTTTTTAAAAGCACTAATAATAACTGATTGTTTATCTCTATTAAAGCCCTTAAAACTTTTTGAAAATATCTAATAAATAATACTTATTGTTATTTCCAGAGTCTAAATACATCCCAAAAGCTGAGTTATTCTTTTTATCACTAATGGAACACTTAATTGGTCAAAGTGTGACTTACTGTGTAAAAAACTTGCCTCTGTTAGTTAATCCTAATATAGACCATGTAAAATTAAACCGCCGACGTCGTAGGCGTGGTTTTAGACAACATTCTTCTCCAGATTCTCAAGAATGGAGTGGGGGTTAGTATTTTTTTAATTAATACATAATTTCTATTATATTTAATATTTGTAAATATGATTATAATAAAATATTCTAGTAAATTATCATTTAAATTTGTATTAATATTTTAAAAACTAAATTGTATGATAATTAGATGAAGCAGAAAGTGTGATAAGTCCTGATGACGAATCAGATGATGAAAGTGAAGAAGAGATGTTAATATTTGATATAAAAAGGCCAAATGATGACAAATCAAAAAATGGTTTGTAATAAAAATATTTGTTGTTACTATTTAAATAAATGTGTTGTTAATTGTATTACAGAATCTGATGGGTCGAATGATAGTGGTACGTCATCATTTGGTTGTGAAAATAAAAATAATCCAAAATCTCCGTTATCAAACATACCATTTATTGAAACCATAAAAGTATTTATATTTTATTTTATTTTTTGTCAGTAATAGATTATTAATTTTAAATAATTATAATCATTCACTATACTCTAGATATATTTTGATTGGATTCAACCAAACATAGATTCCATAAATCCTGAAGCATCAGTTGAATTCTTTAACAATACTGTTACACTTTTAAATTACTTGTCGCAAGCTAATATAGAAGACACATTCTTAGACATTGACATCAATCAGCTTATGTTACCAGAAGAAGTGCATTTACGTGGTATGACTGTTTTTTCCAAGTCTAAAAAATATTGTGGAGAATATGATCGCAATATTTGTACTAAAAATGAGGTAGGAAATTTCTCTTCATCTACCATTATTAAAAATGTTATTTAATATGAATTTTGTTTCATATTTTATGTATTAAAAGACAATATTTTTTAATTTATAAACAATAAACTTATCAGTATGAGTTGGAACCTCAGCAGTTAGTTTGAAATACTGTTTAACCAGCTTACAGCTTAATACTTATTTCTTCTATTAATAAAAAATTTATATTTAAGAAAACAATACATTTAAAAAAACAAATAACAAGCACGTAATATTATTGTCGTAAAACATATTATTTATTTATAAATTCCTATCAGCAATTTTTTTAGTTTACAAGTAATAGATATTTAATTTATTATTCTTAATACACAGTAACACATATTACGTTATTTATCATCATTATGATTTAAAATAAAAACTACACATTAATAACACTGCGTTAAATAATATACAGTAGGTCCTAAAAGCTTCATAAGCAGAGACAGACTTAACTGCTTATGTACTTTGAATTCAATATTAAGTTCAGGTAAATTATTAATGACCACAATTAATATAATATATTATGATGTTAGGTTGCCTTTCTCTGTTTGTTATATTTAAAATTTAAATAAAAAATTTCTATTGCAAATACCCATGATATTCTTTGGCACTGTTGTATATATTATATATTTATATCCCACTTATTGGAAATCCATCTTTATTGACATTCCTTTAAGATATAATTGAGTATTTGTTTAAGATAATATATATGTTACCAAATAAATACATGTCATTCAAAACTAGTTGGTTTGTCAATTATTATTTTTAAATTCTCATAACAATTTAACATATAATGACTTGGTTCAACAAAATGTATAGACCATACCTTTTAAATACTTACTAATTTCATAAATACTAATTATATTTAAAGTTTTAAATAAGTATTCATTAGTTAATAACAATATTATCATTCTTTTTTACTATAGGGAATGGTTCGATTAATACATATATTACATTGTGCAGAAGAAATAGCATCCAACAATGTATTGTTCACTTACGACAAAATCAAAAAATGGTTTTCAATATGTGGCTCTTTAAAACAAGTGAGTATCAATATTTTTGTAGTGTACAAGTTATTTATCTGCATATTACTCAATTACAATTAATAGAAGCCTTCCAAAATCTATTAAACTATTAATTACATTAATAAATATATACTAATATTACATTTGAATAATACAATTTAAGTTAGTAATTACCTGTTATGCTTATTAAAGTGAATATTTTAGATTTTGAGAGAAGCAATGAATGTATTGAATGTACAATGATGTGTTATTTATTTAAATCTATATACTCGAAAAGTAGTCAAAAAAATTATTTAATTTTCAACTTTGAGGGTGACATCTAAAATCAAATTGTATATAGTTGGTACTTATAAGAGGTGTTAATTTTAAAAATATCCAGTAGTTTTCAAAACCGGTTTTTAAGAAAATTGATTATGTTTTTTTGTAGAAGCTCGAAAACAAATTAAAGTTATCACCAAATGTTTGTTATAGCATTTTCTATACTTGGTAAAGTTTTAAAATATTTTTATTGTTATTTAGCTTTTTAGAATCATATGAATTTAATTTATTTAAGATTTTTTTATAAAAATTGATAAAAAAAATTTTGATAAGTCAAAAAAATATGAAAATTTTAAAACAAGGATTCTCATTACCTAGTAGCTTATACTGTAACCAAACAATTAAATATTATTATTATAGTATAATATAATATATTCAATGTTTTTGGAAAATATTAAATCAGCCTACCGTAATACTAATAGTAAAATAAATAACTAATGCAATATAAATATAATATATCAAGGAATATCAGTCGATGGGCTGTCTCCGCTCAAAATTGTTGTTCATATACAATGATATATCATTGAAATTAAATTTAATACATCACCTTTTAGAATGACCCACTTGACACTTACTATACAGCCAAACATTACCCACTTCCCACCATTTACTATTAAGTTTGTATAAAATGTTTTTATTATTAAAATATAGAAGTTTATTTATATTGGAAGTTTTAATTAATTTATAACATAAACTAAGAATTTTATATTATTTAAAATCACTCTCAGTTACTAAAGTTGTGTCCGCTATATAAGCTATTATGTGGAGGTATGCTAATTTTAGAGGTGTCTGTTAAGGAACGTTTCACTGTACTCTTCTACAAACTTAGAATCTTTTTTGAAATTTAATCAAACTGTAGACAAAAATCTATTGTTAACGAAGTTATAATACTATATTGCAAATAATATAGCTATTGAATTAATCAACACAATATAGTGGTCGTAAAAGTGTTGGCTTATAAGTACCTAAATCAACTATGTAAATGTAACAGAGTAGTTGAGCACCTATATCTCAGATTAAAAAAAAAAAACCGTGTCTACCAGTGTTAGGATTTCAGTAGAGTTTATGAAAGTAGCAAAAGGTTTTTCTTTTTTTTTCTCCTTCGTTTTCTGCCCTCTGAAAAATACGACATTTACTGCGACAAACGAAAGCGCGAGATTGGAATAGCAAAGTCTGTCTTGTAAATATTCATGAAACTGTATAGAAGATAAAAATGTATATATATATATAAAAAAAACAAGAAAGAAAACCTGCCCTTTTCACAGGGTATATAATATATATTGAGTAAAATCCACCCTTAGCTGTTGCAACACAATAAAGCAGTTTGAAGATGTTGAAAGCGGATCTCGCCAATAACGATTCCAACGGCGTAGTTGGGTTTATATTATATCTTATATTTTCTTCTTTCTCCTTGGTTTCCCTTTTCTCTCTTTCTTTCCTTTACGAGCTTTGCAGCTACAAAGTGATCTGGGAGGGATGTGTCACCCTCGCCAGAGCCGTCAAAGTTTTTATGACCGTCGACCCGCCCCTTGTGTGGTGGGGGAGGCATAACTGTAATAGCTGGCATGCGGAGCCCCAATATTACGCTCCTTACGCATTTTATGGGTTTATTTATTGCGTCCTCTAAAACTCTTATTAACAATGTCTCGCACACAAACGACTGCGGCAGGGTTGTTAAATCTTTTCTTTATTGGAACTTCTGCTCTTTTATACCCTCCCCCTTCACATTCACTTTCACAATGAAAATTAATTGTAAGAGCTCGCGTTTAAGACCTAAACTTATATTGACCAGTGACACACTATACGACTATCGCTTGCCAATTGACAAATTTATTATACTTTTATGTTTTATGGTTCAAATATAGTTTTAAAATAAATTTATTATAAGCCTTGTTGGTTAAATAAATTATCGTGTTTTCAAATTACTTTAGGTGGTATGTTAAATCGTGTTTTCAGTGAACATTAAATAAAATGATACATATCATCAATAACTATTTTCCGCAAGTATCCTGTAAAAAATAAATAGATTAAGATAATACTCACTGTTTGTAAATAATACAACTAAAACAATTTTATGGTAACATCCTATTGAGTATTATAATTCAAAAATATTCAAGATTAATAAAACATTTTTACGTAAAAAAAAATCCAAAACTGTTATAAACTTTATATATATATATATTATTCAGTGTAAGAAAATAAAATATCCTTAAAAAATATACTCCACAGTATAAAGTGTTGTTATGACATTTCTATTTTCTAAATAGGCAAGTTATATAAAAAAAGAATAATTAACGTTCTACAATATTTTGTAGTAAAATTAAATCATTGCATAAAACAGTAAAATACCAAATGACATTTCAATGTGTACAAACGTCAACACCTTAATGAAAACGTTTAGTACGTCTAAGGCAGGACATAACACATAAACAAGTATATACTGCTTTTGTTTATTCTTTGAGAGTTAAATTTCAATGTACCCCTGCTTCAGTCTCGGGGGATGAAAGAATCACAAGGATCCCGTCTCATTTTCCCATTTAGTATAGTAATAGCTTTGGGAAGCAGGAGAGAGAAGCGAGCAAAAGCCCCGGCGTTGTGCGGGCGTGTCACCGTTAGCCGACCGGGCGAGAGGACGGAGGTCGGGGAAATTTATAACCGTAAAGCTTTGAGGTTAGGGGTCGTAAGGGAGCCCTTTTGCCGAGCGTTTAACCGTATTCCATTATCGTCGTACGGTCTGCCGGTTTTATGACTATATTCGAGGGACGATAAAAGATTCCAGACGTATTAAATACGGTCGACAAAACGGAAACTAGAATGAACATGGACTCGAATCGCAGACGACGGTTTTATCGTCTTCACTCTGGTGTAATAGTAGTAGTAGTAGTAGTAGAGGAGCGGCGGGAATCGTAATTTCAGAGCAATTCTGGAACGTTATAACCGTCGAAAACAAATAAACCGAACGTCGTCGTCATAAGACATTTTCATTTTATCATCATACCTCTACCTATTTATATTCTATTTTATTTTCGTGTTTTTCTTATAGACCGACGAAAAATCATTAAAGGACGCGAAACGAGACAAACAACACGTGATGGGTCAACTGTGGCTCCGGTCGGAAGTGGACAATCTGGAGTACAAGATGAAATACTCTTCGAGAAAAAAATCGTTGCCCATGTGTATCGTGATCGATACAGATGCTTTGATTAATTATTCGTTGATAATCAAGAAACTTGTTAACAGCACCAAGTTTATTGTGGTAGTACCCGCAATCGGTATGTACTGATACGTTTATCGACATCATTGTTCGCTAATACGATAATAATATTTTGTTTGTTATTATTATTATTTTTTTGTTTCAGTAATATCGGCATTAGACGAGCAAAAAAAACTAAGCAAAGAAGTCAGACTGACTATTCGTTGGTTAGAATTTCAATTGCAGGAGGGAAACTGCAATTTAAAATCACAAGGAATACATGAATCACTACCAATTAAACTAGATGGTCCACCGAAATTGAGCAAAGAAATTTGGCAAGCAATAATTACTTAAAGTGTTTCAAAGTTTCTATCAATATATTCATGGTTTTTTTTGTTATATTTACAGTAATTTCAAACATATTTTGGAATGTTGCAACTATTTTACAGAAGAATATGGCGAGAACACAGGACTTGTTACATTAATTACAGGGTCAGACGACCTAATGGAATCATCAGAGCTCATGGAAATGGCTAAATCAGTCAGTGAGTAGTTGTTTTCGTTAATAATTAGTACATGGTCTATATTTTATGATGTTTATTATTTATGATTAATTATTATTTTTAGAAATAAATATTGAACACATAAAGACATTCCAATACCAATTAAAAACAGTGAAAAACAAAGGATGAAACGTGGTTTTCGTTTAAAATATTGATTTTTATTGTTCACTCAATGGTGCATCGATGTATACAATGACGAGAATTTGGTTGTCAATCACACCGCGCTGTCTTGAACACGTGGACCAGATTAAACTTTCGGGAAAATTGAGGACCTCGATTGACTTACTTTTTACATCCGTTACGAATATTATAATATATAAATCAAGGTTAAATCCAAAAACGAGAAAAATATTATATTTTTTTTATTATTATTGTGTTGTATACTTGCATACAATATTATTATACAAAGAGGATCTCAAGGTAAAAAATATATACCTGGCTGATGATGACCATTTAACAACTGTTCGTCACAACGACGATGTCCATCTTTCCTCATCGTGTTTCTATGACGTGTAGTAATTTGCGGCAGTATACCTGTAGTTTTTTTATTTTACAAATGTCCTTTTTTTTCATAAATTTAGTACATTCGAATGTTATTATTTTATCAATATGCTGTTATATAATAACGTTATACAATGCCCCTAATTATTGTTTTATTCGCGTTTCTTTCTAAGGTTTTTGTTTTCATTCTATAAATCTTATTTTCAAACAATTAAATATAGATATAATAATGCATGTAGAAATCCAGCTAGTTTGTTTTTTTCATTATTTACTCACCTGAACCTCCATGTAAAAGCGGCGCATATTATAAGGCCTTTTTTCTTTAGGGGGTGTGGTACATTGGTTGTTTATCCAATGTTTCTTTTGTTTATCCGGAGGAAAATGATTTTTTAAATATTTACCGACCGGAAGTTAAGTACTCTCCACGGCGATGTACGGTGTTACCAGCTGTAGTTGTAGTGGCGGTTTACTGTGTATTATACTCGTCAGATTCTGGTTCGCAGCTATGGCAACACTACACTGGTGTCGTTCTGGTAAGCACGCGTGCTCGCCTGAACGGAGACGAACGAGCGAAATTATTAGGACGAATGAATGGGACAGGTATGAAGAAGGGATGCTCAATCCGATCGCGACATCTCAATAATAACAACAGTGCCACTGGCGAGAGGGTTGAAATAGTGATGGTGGTGGTATTGTTTTTTTTCACATCAGCCCAGGCCATTATCGTTTTACAAAAGGCACGATGGTGGTGCGTAAATGCAGTAGTAGTGTATATTATATAAAGTAGTGTAGAATATATATGCGTATATAAATGTACGTGTGTATTGGAGTTAGGTGTATACATGGGGAGCGTTGCGTTGTGTAATAATAATAATTAGACGAAGGAGGGTGCAGCCGGTGTGCGTGCATGTACACGCCTCAAACTGTATATACACACGGGGTCGAGCAACCCCTTTTTTCGTAATTGTTTGCCGCTCCGAGTGTAGGCACATGGTATATATATACATGTATACTGTACAATAAGGTTTTTTTCCCCTCTAGCGCTATATAGCTATCTGTTAATCCGTTATATTTATTATTCCCCGTCGTCGCGGTACTACAACTGCACAGCTATATAGTTTAATACGCCATTAGCGTTCAATTTCGCGTGTGTGCGACGAGGGTTTATGTACATATTATGTGCGTGTGTGTTTTTTTTTTCGCCCTCCCCGGGCGGCCGCAAAACGAATGGGGTGAAAAATGAACGGGGCACACACGCCCGGCGCGGATAATCCGCGGGATTAATGTCAACAATATTATTCCGCGCGGCGGCGGTCCGTGCAAAAAGACTGTTAGTCAAACAACACGACCGTATAATATCCATATTATTACTACTGTTATCGTTGTTATCTACGTCGCGCCTGCCGAGGGGTTGCTGCTTTGTATGTATATGCAGTATAATTGCAGAGTGTACAGAGTACCTACGCTCTACGTCGACGACAACAATGATAATTTACACAAATTAATTATTGTACGAGCGTCGGATGATTTTGACTCAGATATTTATTTAGTTGGTAATACGACGATATTTTTTTTACAACTGTATTTTGGGTCCTCATAGAGCAAAATAAAATTTTTTTGAAAGACCAGCATATTTTGCCCACAAATTGTTATGTAGCTTTCTTTCACTCCTATTGAGAAGTAAAAAACTTTTTAAATATTGGAAGCGATTTTTAAATCCAAAATATAGCGGTATTCTACCAATCAGTATCTATTATTCAATGATTATATCCACCTGTCCCTGAACCAATGAGGCCAATCCAAAAGTTTTTCACGCTGTCGGATCGTGTATAATATTTAAGATGTGTGTGCGCGTCTTTATACGGTCTCTGCGTAACCTATCAACGAAGCATGCTGCATTGTGATATATCATCTCTATGAACTCTCCATAGCCATACATTTACGATTGACATTTTTTTTTTTTTAAAGTATTGTGATTATTGTGAAATACTGAAAAGATGGACATAATGACAGGTATAATCGTAAATGTATTTAACTATCTAAATTTATATTTAAAATAACAACTAGGTAACATTAGTCAATTTTTTTGTAAAAGCCATTGATGGATGATTTCTCACATCCGTCTTTTCATGTAAATATTGTATTGATTACTATTAACTTACGTGCTAATAAATAAATATGTATATAATTATTCCCTCTTTTTGTTGCCCTATGTACATAGATTGTAGGTACCTATATCAAATAAAGAAAAAAGTAACATTTTAATTTGTTTATTCAAGGAAGGGGACTAAACAATACGTCAATACATAGTGAATATAATGTGCATGGTGATTTAGTTAAAAATCATAAATTAATACTTTTATTATTGAAATATTGCCTTAGAAAATAAATATCACACTTCTAAGATATTTGAAATATATATTATAATACGAATTACGTTAGATTATTATATGGACATTATACATATTTTATACTACAACAGTGGTGTAGCTAAATAGCCTATCCAGGACGCCGTGTGATAATCGTTTTATTTTTTATCTAAAAAAGCAAAATCACGAATAATACTGCAAAATGCATAATCGAGCCTATCTAAAGCTTGAAGGATGTCTAGATAATCAATAATTGCAGGTTGCTTGAGGTCGACTTGAGGATGTCAACTCACTATTTGTTTACTACTCTGGGCGACACAACAGCAAATTTGCGGTCAGCAGAACCAATCTTGCGTTGTTAGATTTAATATTACAATAAACTGACCTATTATCAAACCTAAAAGTTAAGAACATTATCTATGTTTATGGCTCTTTTATGATATTTTAATTTTATGCAAATTATGGGTAGGTATTTAAAGTATTACAATTTAAAAATGACATAATACATTGCAGAAAATGTTATCTACTTTAAGTTTGATAATAGGTTAATTCACTCAAATATTAAAGCTAACAACACAAGATTGGTTCGGCTGAATTGGTATGTTGTCTGTGGGTTAGTAGAGAAAACAATTAACAGTGCACCGACATATCCACTTAACCTTAAAATACCGTAAAGCCATTGGTAAAGTATTTATAATTATTTACCTTATTAAAATAGAACGGGCCGCGGTCCAAAGTACCGATAACTTATACACTAAACGCTACGAACAATTTAATATAGATACACATTTTTCCAAACAAATTAATAGTGTATACCATATTAATTAAATATAAAGTACGGGTCCTCGTTGGCAAAGTGCAACATTCTATAAATCGATCGGTTAAGGCTAAGAGAGTACTTAGTGATGAAATGAGGTATAAAGATAAGTTTAAAATATCGAGGCCGGAAGCGTGGTGTTTTAAAATTAAAACTTGGCTAAGTAGATATATAACGGGGTAGTCGACTGACCCTTCAAGTGTGAAATATAGATAATGTATTATTATTTTATAAATCTTTATACTGTCCCACGATAAATATTTATACGAAAAAAAGTTGTTTTATCATTAAATCGTGGTAGCGTGGTAGTCAAAACACAAACACACAGTCAACAGACCGAGTGGAACGACTTAATAATTCACATAGGTATATCAAAGAAGTTTTAGGAATTTCGAGATCTGTATCATAAGTATTAAAAAAACCTATGCTTGATAGAACAAACAAAATCAAAAAATTTATCAAAGCTAGTCGCCCCAATTTACGGTATAGCAATTATATACCTTTGCCAAACATACTTAATTGCCACACAAAATGAAAGTCGTATTTTAAAATTTGGGTTGGTATTTGTTTTCACTTAATTTTCCATTTTGCCGCAAAAACTATTTGCGAACCTCTTGACATGTCTGGCTTCCTGGCTCACGCTATAATATAAAGTGTTCAAAAAGTTTTGAAGTGGAGATACACAACTAATAGTTTACGGATCATAACGGTATCTGCAGCATATCCAAATATTTTAAATGCCTCGTATACGATACAATAGTGAATATATATGTAACTATATTATGTATATATATATATATGGTTTTGCAATAATGTTATTGCAGTGTATAATTACGGGGCCGTGGCGAGGGAGATGGAGTGGTGGTGGAAGGGGCTGCTGTATAAGAGCCCGGTTACCCGAGAGTCGGTCCTCTCGGAAAACACTGCAACGTACCTAAATATATAATATATTGTATACAGCAGCGGCCGTGTTAATAATTCCCATCAGTGGCGGTGGCGGTGAGGTAGGTACTCGTACATTCAGTAGTACGGTGCCAGGTAGCGCGTCGTATGCACATATTTAATATTATAATTGTCTTCTCGACGGCCGAGACCCGCACGCGTTAAATACGTTTCGTGGTCTTGCTGAGTGGAAACGTTCGTCGTCGAGTGCACCGTTAACGGCGATGATGGCATGCGGACGTGTGGGAGGAAGGAAGGAAGGAAGGAAGGAAGGAACGAGAACAGCGAAAGGGAGCGCCGTTATAGTCGTCGTCGTCGTCGCCACTGCGGGTTTTATTTAACCGAGCTTTTTCGTTAAGTATCCGGCGAGAGCCAGAGAGCCTCGTAGTCTTGTGAATATATTTCATGGTGGAAGGAGGAGATAGAGAGAGAGAGTGAGAGGAGGCGCGGGAGAGCGCGAGCGAGATGTACGACTGTGGGGGGTGGAAGGGAGCGCTTGTTGTGTTTTTGCACTCGGCGGCAAAACTCTTTTCATATTCCCCTTTTGCAGTGTGTATATATATACGTATGCCGAGGGCGGACGACGGAGAAGGTATGAATAAGAGCGTATATATTATATACATGCACAAAGTCAGAGGACAGACACGGTGGCGGCATCCTCTATATATACGTATATATACGATAATATTATATATAATGACTGTGAATCTCACTGGCGCGCCCTACCGCTCGCCCGACCGCTGCAGCTAGCGGGAATCGGTTCTCCTTGGCAGAGCTCCGGCCTTATAACACAATTATTACCCTCGAGACTCGACGGCGTCTGCATCCTATCGCCTTTGAAGAAACAGACGAAAGTTTTAATTTGCGTCTGAAACACTGCGAATCCCCCAAGGCCCGTCACGGTATATGTATATATTTATGATATATTGTATATATAGGTAAGCTCTGCAGGTACCCGAACCGCCGGGTATGGTGTATATTAAATATATATACATATACATGTATATATATTTATGTAGTCTGAACTCGGCTGTCGGTCGCCAAGAAAACTAATATAAAAAAGCCCACAGCAGTGAACCCAAATCACGGATTTGCGTATCCTCGTATACAAGTCGAACTTCGTAAGCCGTATTATTTTACACTCGCGCGTAACGACCGAAATCGACTGTAACGATGGGATACACAATAAAAACTGCGATGAAACTTCTCCTTCCCATTTCCGTGCCATAAAATAGTACACGTATTATACCTACACGCGCATTCAAGGTATTTAGCGATATTTTTTAAAAAATAACAACGAAAAGGGTTACATTCGGGACGACGACGACCGACGACCCACGAAGCCCACCACTGACGTCCCTCGCCGCGCCTTTGCGGTGGCGGCGATGGTCGACCGCATTTGCGGCCAACTCGAACGGAAAACGTATACACATGTTACGCGCACACCGCGTTAATGCGACTTTCGGTTTGGGTCAGTGCTCCCCCCGAGCGCGCGCGCGCATACATAATTTACGGTATTCGCGACTACTCTCGTGCGAGTAGTTTCCGGAAAGATAATAATAATAATATAACACCGCTGCGTGTATTATTATACACACATATTATTATCAGAGATGGCAGTATCCTATTACTTTATTATAGATACATTCGTACCTATTCGCTATTGTATCTTGTTTAATATTTCAACATAATAATTGTTATCCATAAAGTGTATCTTCCACCTATAGATGCTTTTCTGTGGTGTATCTTTTAACTTTTTATATTATATTATATTTGTGAATTCGACTGAAAATATCGATCATTTATTCAAATAAAGTTTTTACGGAAGTAACAACATGATTTCAATAGCTGATTGACGGAATCATAAAACGAGTTTAAAAGGATCTGCACTTTGCAGTGCATAGCGCGAACTATGTTTGAATATTTGTAACGAAAAATAATAATGGTGCATACATAGTTCTGTTTCTGTGTATGATGTTTAGGTATTAATGTATTATAATTTATAGGTGGGTAATTGTTATCATCATCTGAATCTCTAACAAAGATAAATGTATATTATTATCATCACTCGTCTCTCCGTGTTATAGTTTTATAAGTATGTATATATAAATATAACTAATCAATACACTATATATGTCACTATAACAGTGATATAAATAGTTTCTAAGTATTTATAATTTTAGAAATTTTTTTTACTAAAAATATTTATCTTGTATAATCTTGTTTACATTATCTTTATTTAAACCTATCTAATATTCTAATATTTTGTATCGAAAAGTAAAAAAAGAAATATACATTCGGCAAATTTTGAATATATATTTATCTTGTAAATTTACATTATAATGTTTATAGATTCTTTCTTTAACTATCTTGCCCAACCCTGACGAATGACCTGCACTAACTAGAACAGGTGTCTCGCCAAGTGGTTGATTGTTAATAGTGTATTGCACTCGGAAATGATTCTAGGAACTGATCGATTTGTAAACAGCGTTTACGTATGTAGAGGTAGACCTATTTACCATCATCGTTTCATATTTATTTATTTAAATAACGGTGATTTAAAACTTATTGTGTTCAATCTGATTATTTCCTTGTTCGAACTCATATTTTGTTATCTATATTCTCTTTACAGATTTTCTTAAAGGTTTTCAGAATGTTTGAAGTTACTATCAGCTCCTTACTTTATCAGATGATATCAAGCTTTTCTTTGAAGACAGCTTCTTCCAAGAGGATATTAATTCTATAATATTATGTGTAGGTAAATTAGGTGCTTTTTTAAAGATTTCGAAATAATGCCATACCATGACGTCATATTCCAGAATTTGTAATTTTTTTTAGTTATGCGACTGACACAGTCAATTTAATTTCGTATATGAATGAGATGCTTGATCTTGGCTTTATATTTGATGGCAAAAAAATCCTCGATTAAGTGTCAACTAGACATTTCTCTAGTTTTGTGCTTTTGTACTGAAATTGATAACCACTAACATATTATGACATCAAACTCTTTGTCCGAACCCGTTGTTCGAAATACGTTATAGACACGTTTATGATAACATATAAAATATATTACAAATTACTTCTAAACAAAGTGTGTGTAGTGCATGCGTATTATGTATACCTATATAATATATACATGTATATATTATACATAATATGAGATGCGTGAAATCAAATCACGTGCATATACGGTTTTCAGTGGGATTACGCAGTGGGGAAACAGGACGCAGAAGAAAAGTGTTTTGTAACCGCCAAAGACTGAGGAGTGGGGGGAGGGGCTAGTGACTCGTGTTCCAAATATAATATACCATTATATCAATCTACAATAATAAACGAATAAGGGTTGTACGAGTGAACCCCTCGGATTTATAGTGTGCGTACATATAATAAATGTTTATTATGTGAAGAAGTATAATATTATTATTAGCAATAGCAGCAGACAGTTAACGTGCCGCTGCTGTAGAGTAGATTGATGGGCTCGCGTATGAGTGCAGCGCAACGTAAGAGTCATTAAGGGTTAGCCACCATAAGTATAATATATACATATATTATGTGTGTGTGTTTATACGCGTAGGTTACATTTGCATCGGTAGCTATATTAGATTATATATATGAAGGGTCTACCCTGTATATACACACTTGTTCCTGGCGATGATAAATTGAATTACTCGCAAAAGGGATTCTTTGGTGGCGCACTGCAGTGTGGAGCGCGGTGTATCAACGGACGCAAAGATGAGGCGTTGGTGAAAGGATACTGTTAGGGCAAGCGCCCCTCGATCTATGATACGCGGCGACGGTTATTGCGAGTCTAAACAAGAAGCCATGTGTATATATATATATATATATTGAGGTGAAATTAAATCTATATATACACAAGCGCTGAGAGAAACTTCGGTGGAGACTAATAGTACCACCGCCACCGGGTATATACTATTATTATTATTATTATTATTATTACTATTATTATTATATTTACGAGGGTCAGGAGGATAAGTTGATCAAAGACCTCGTGTCTAAAGCGAGATTTTAGCCGGATAACACTAATTGGGATCAAAGTGCCCCGTCCGCAGTATATAATGCGCTGGTGGACGAGGCAGCGTTGCTCCGCAATAGAAGACGACCGAAGGCTTTTATACCTTCTATACTATACGTGTATTATGTGTGTTGTATACAAAAACCGTATAATTATCATCGGATCACCTACCTAGTTGCGCATTACAGCTTTGAAAGCATTTATATATATACATCACTATAGCTATATATAATATATTATAATAGTATTTGAGAGTTTTAGGACTTAAATTGTTTTTTTTGGCCAGGATATTTAATATAGATACTGTATATTTTATATGGTAAAATATAAAAAAATTGAGGTGGATATACGATATTGTGGGAAAAGGGGGGACTGCGTGAATGCCCTCTTCCAATTTTATTAAAGCGATTTTGTCAAAAATATTAGGTTTAAAATTGTTTCATGCATGTTGCCTATAAAGTTGCGAATTAGTTGCAAAATGTTGGTACAAGTTTTGCGGTTCGGATAGACCAATACTTCACGCACGTCTGCAATAGTTATAAATTCGTTTCGTGTAACGTTTAAAAACTGAAATTGAATTTTGCATACTTCATGGATTTTACAGTTATGTTTTTACTACTTTGTGACACAATTTAACTCATATAAACTGTAATATAAGATTTATAAGTTAGTTAGGATTTATTTCAATTGATAAATATAAGTACTACAGAATATCGTCGTCGTCAATTCGATTGTCTGAACAGCGTCGTCCAGCAGGTATCAATTACCGAGGATACACTATTACAATAATAACCTATTTAGTACTAATACATATATATTATATAGTTTATATTAAGGATTAAGGACAATTATTGGCTTAGTTTGAGTATAATATAGAGATTAGAGACCTACATTATCCACCACCATCTGTCCATTTCATTGTGTGTATACACTATATTATAGGCACTGAACGGAACAATGAGATTTCAATTACCAAATGCGATTCGTAACTCATCACTGCTTTCAACCTTTAAGTTGATCAGTTATCAAACCATACACGAATAACGTAGATATAGGCAGCTGCTACATAAGCAATAAGCCAATACAGACTACAACATACTGTAGCATATACCCGTTATACTTATTAATTATTATATAATCATAATATACTATATACACGATAACACGTAGGTTTTCAATATACATATAATATATAATATATTATACGATAATTGTTTGTTACTCGATTTACACTTATAACACGAACACACGCAGTATAGATAGAAGGAAACCTATGTCTGTGTATACACATACTATTATCATTGCGAAGTGTGGTACTTGTGTTACAATATTAATTTCTCCACAGCCACAAATAATGCACATAATATGATTTTGATCTCATTCCAATATGCGGTCCCGATAGGAGGTATTTCCCATTGAAATCAATTTGTATTTAACATTTTTAACCAAATATCACTATGAAAAAAATATTTAAATGATAATAAATGTCATTATATACTTAAATACTAAATGATTATACTATTTAAAGGGAAATGAACATTTAAATTTAATGTAATTTAATAAAACTCCTATTAAATAATGTTTTTGTAATTTTTACGCTGTTAGATAATATTATAAGGAAAAGATTTCCTAAATATTTACTTAAATTATGAATAAAAAACATATTGGGGGAGGTAGGTTTCTTATTTTCTAATATTTTCCACACTCGATAAAATATGATTTGAGAATATTGTAAAAACATTTAAACAATAAATTGCTATATTATTGCATTGCGCCATGTTTGTAATCGTATAATTCGAATACATATAATATCAGTCACACATAAAGATCGTCTATTCAATAAAAAAACTATGTATTTTTCAATAAATTGTTAGGATAGTGGACCGAGTTCCTTTAAAAGGAGAGACTGGATGCGAACGACAATAATTATAGGAAATAACCGACTTGTACACCAATTTATTATATCAATTAGTTTACTATTCGAGCAGCGTACAATTAACTATACATAATATATTATTACGTTATATACATATATTATATACTCCACCGCCGCGTATAAATCGCCATATCAGTATTTATCCGAAACCTGATTTATTTATAAAGGGCGCCCCCGCTCGTTTCTCATTAACCGCGAACACGCACACGATAGTTATTTTCACTGCATACCGCAGGACCCGGTGAAACAAATGAGTCGGAAAACCGGTCCGATTAAAAAAAAAAAATCAAAAAATGGAACTGGAGATATCTGTCCGGGCCGTTACCGCGGCGTATCCGGGGAGCCCCACAGGTATCGCTCGTATATTTATATACTAATTTATTAAATAATATTTGCAGTCCTTCTATTATAATATGAAATATATATAGTGTATACAATAACACACGCTTGTAACCCGAACATGTACACAACGCGGCCGTTATTTGCGTTTATATAAATCAGTAAGACATAATATATCAAAACGGAAAATGAAAACAATATCGTCGAACAGATATTATAATAATATAGGGGATATCATAATGCCCCACGCGATTGAGTGTGATTTCTATATACGTACAACAGAATACTGTATAACTGCAACATATAGGTGTATAATGTGCATTATATGAGGCGTGTGGCGGTTGAGTTTCGAGTGTGCACCATGACTGTGCACGGCATCCGGTCGACGGCGTATTATAGATTATTATTATTATATTGTATTTCCTTGTGGTTTAATTGTCGACAAACCGTGTACTTACATAACATACAAAGTGATTCGCCAGACACGCTCTTCCGATAATTTATTTATTTGAATTCTGATTTTTGGATTTTTTTCTCAGAGCTTCTGCCAGTTCTGCCCAATCAAATTGGTAAAATATAACAATTAAATACCTATCATATTATTATCTAACATAAAAAATGACGTATACATTTATTCAAAAAGAAATTACTCACCTGTCTAAAATATATAAATATACACAAAAACATTGTATAAATATTACTATATTTTGACCAGACTACAGAGAATTAAAACATAATATGTCTCTATGTCATGTTATACCAATATTCGCCTTCAAACATACCTCCTATCTTATTATAAAATACTTGGCCAAATTAGGGCTCACCCAATAATTATACTTGTACCTACATTAGTTTCTACTATTAAGTATATTATTATTGACGCAGCAATATTATATATGCTATTTATACGAGTATTGTCTTTGTCTAACCATCTCTTAATCCTTTTTAATTTTTTTTTCTTCCTTGCGACTGTTCGTCGCAGTCTGTGCACGCCCCAATACAACAACAGGTATTATAATATACGTACGTATCGTACATGATATAATATTATTATGTTTTACATTATGCACATACATAGCGTGCGGTATAGTTGTAGCGGTATAGTATAGGTATAGGTGGTATATAACTACAATATAAGTCGTATATGGATCGCTTGTGTGTGCGTGCACGGCAGCAGAGTGTAAACTCCCAGAGGACTACTATATATACATAATATACATTGGTATTCGTATCGCGATTTCCTCGCACATACGCACGAGGTGCCGCGGAGAGGAGCATAAGTTTTGCGCGTGTGTTCGTGCGCGGCGTGTAGAAGTAGAAAAGCGTCGGTTAATATACGAAATAAATCGCCGCAAGAACACTCATCTCGCGTGCGTGGTGCGTCGAATATTATATTATCATTATTATTATTATTATTATTATTTTGTGTTGTAAATTTGTAATGCGTGCCTCTCGCCGAGAGGTAACTTGTGCACACTAATAAAATGCGCTTATACAATAACAAATTGTTCGAAGAAAATGATTGTGCGTATCATAAAACCCGTTTGCTGCGGTTCGCGCACTCGTCGCATATAATTTAATAATAATAATAATAATAACATAAATACAAGAGAAATTAATTTACGAGATCGTAATTTAAAAAAAAAAATTAAATTACAACGTTTCATATACGGTATATTAATATTATGTTCTACGACCGTGTGCGATACTCGTTATTATACCTAGTACCTACCAATAAAACACCATGACGGAAAACAACTTCATACCCTAAGCTTAACCATTCCACGAACCGTGAAAAACGCGTTTGAGGAGCCGTTTACAACGACTCGCTGCGGGCCGCAAAAATAACATACAATTTCTATACAGCTCGGCGGTGAAAACGTGGAAACATAATAATAATAATAATAATATACAAAACTAGACGCGTATAATACTGCAGTGTACAAGTGTGTGTGTTTGTGTGTGGTAAACTATACATAGTATTATACAACACACTCACGAATATATTGTGTGTGTTCAGTTCAGTGTAAATGTGTAATGTACATAGTATAATGTACAGACTGTTCAGTTTACCGAGTACAGAGTGCCGAGACGACCATGAAGTAGGTTAGGTACATATATGATATATATAGTATGTTTATATATAATATGCGCAGTCGGTTGTCGCTTGGAAAAAATGATGAGTGATTTTTTAAATTATTTTAACACGACGCGAATCCTCTACATCGCAAATATTACAACGATTGCGTTTACCACGACAAAAGAAAAATGATCATAGTCAATAATATATTATAATAATTAAACATTATATAACCTATATTTAATGTATTAATATTGTAATTTGTAACACGCGAGTAATTTACTAAGTATACGATTCGTTTACCGCCGCGCCGTTAGTAGACGTGTGTACTCGTATACACAAAACCAAATAATTAGAATATAAAATTGCCCTATCCCGCCAAAAAAAAAACTTGTTTTAGTTATAATATGAATATTGGCATTTAATATTAAATTAGATACATAATTTATTTATACTTATTCATAAAATATATTATTAATTAATAATCAACCCTAACAAACCCATTGACCTTAATATATTATAATTAATAAGTAAACATGTGTGGAACTGTGTTCAAGTCAGTTAATTCAATATTTTTTATAATATAAGTAAAGTTATATTTTTTATTCCATGAAAATGATAAAGCTTATTAAAAATAGAGTCAGGGCTTCAACCACTCCAAATAAGTTTATCAACCTTCGCTTATATATTCAACCTTCGACTCGACCTGCTCGAATGGGCACCATTGAACTGCTCGCGATCTATGAAACTCGGCTTTTCTGCGTTGTTTGTTTTATTTGCGAGCGTTATATTTTATGGGCTTGATTCATTACATTTTAAATTTAATATTATTTTATTCCAACATGGGTTTCATAAACGGAACCCCAAAACCTGTTCGATGAAATTAGTTTTTCGGTTCCGCAATAATCAATGTCATTGTTAAAACGATATGTAATAACTGTTATTAAAAACTAGTTATGTATATCGAAGGTATACTTATATACCTATAATAATATTATCGTATCGACGTGTGTTTAAATAAAACATAATGATATGGGAAGTACTTTATTTTATAACATGATATCTAAGCGAGTTCGAGGTAATTACATATATTAGGTATACCGGCGGTATCGGGTCCTGTGATGCATACTAAAGTGATTTAAATCGATCAATAATTGGATAAAATTCAAAGTGGCAAACGGCCGCTGCTTGGAAATGATGTAAACACGATACTTTGTGAATTTTCACCGAGTTCAACAAATTATTGTAAACCCTTCTATGGTCGGTGAGTGAAAATCAAAGAACAAAACACTCGTCGATGTTGTTTTAACCCAAAACAACGTACATATTTTTAACACCGTAAAAGTTATTTTTTTGTCTTTAGAGCTATATGCCTATATACCTAGGTATAATGGTATATATTATGATAATTTACAGGTACATTACTATATAAAGGAATTATTCCAGATCTTAGTCAATCGACGGGACACTTTCCTGTGTGTTCACAGCCTTATACACTCTTCTACGATTATTTTTTCTCTGGTAGAAATATGACGAGTGCGTTAAAAAAACCCACTTGTTGTCAATTTCGTTATAAACTTGAATATCACCGTAACCCAGATTTAATCAAAAATATATTGTCGTCAAGTGTTCCGGCAAAGCCTTAGCCAGGTTTAAAACTTTTAAAATGTACAATAATCTTGTACTCCATAACTCCATCATGTTGACAATGAACAAAATATAGTTATACATAGATTATGCAATGATTTAAGATTTAACACAACAAAAATAACTCATTTGAGTTTTAAAAATATAAGATATGAAGGAAAATATTATAATAGCTTAATATTTAAACATTTAATTAAATATAATAGGTATCATACTAGTATTCCTACGATAATGATTGGAAATCTTATTAGTATTGTATATTTTGATTTCAATAATCCTGTTATAGCTAAATGATCCCAAAGTTTTTTTTACCATGGTTTAGAGATTAATTCCCCTTCTTAAAGAATTTTTCAAAATAAATTATATTGTATGTATTTGTATAGTTATATACTAATATATATATATATATATATATATATATATAGTTAATATATAAGCCATATATTTAATAAAATAGTTATGAATTGTTATACAGTGAAAGTACATAAACGCTCAACGTATACTGTTGACGGAAAAGCCAATTGAGGTTTATTATAATAAATACGTTTTTTTACCCCTGCAGTTAGTTTAAAGTTGGAATCTTGAAAACATATTTTTTGTCGAGTCAAAAAAATAAAATAAAATAAATAATAATAAAAGTTATAATTTATTCGTATACATTATATCCGACGCTCTCTTAACACCTTTTCGGAGTGCGACAGAGTGCTGCTGTAGAAGAGAAAGAGAAATACGGAGATGAGATTTACCACTATTCCGCGAGTCCGCCTAGTGCAGCGGATCTTGCTGTCTCCGTCTGACAGCAACTTTGCCAACGACTTGTCGAAAATGCGTTGCCTTAATAACTAAACGGCAAATGTTTACGAACACCGCCGCCGAAGGCTTTTGAATAAATCATCGTTTAAGCTCGCCGTTGCCTGCAGATCTGCATATTACTGTGTATACATATTATGTATATATTTATATATATATTATTTTGCTTTTTGTGCACAGTGAATTCGTATATATTATATAATATATTGTACAAAAGCAATTTAAAAATTTGTATACGCCTCCGTGAGTGTTGTATACGCCTTGGGGGTGGGAAAACCGTGTCAACTGGAAATCGCTTGAAAAATCCAGTAGACAATATAACGCGGTATGAGAGTATAAAGGTATATGAATATTGAATATAATATAATATGATGGTATAAAAGACTTACTTTGAAATTATTATTTTATATCTTTAAATCCCGAAGACAATGTACGCCTAACCTATATATTAAAACACACTGCATACATAACGCGCATAATAATATGTACAATATTATAATATATTATACAAATTACAAGTTATAATATATATACTATATAGAAACCATCTCTTGTCATTATAATATAATATTATGAATAATAAAGAGTTCTCGGTGGTATTTAAAAAAAATGTAACGCACTCCATTTGGGTGTAGGTACATATTATTATTATTTTTATTTTTATTACGAACCCTTTACATTTTTAACGGCATGAAACGTGACGTTATATGATAAGCGTAGTTAGGTAGTAATTTTTATTTTCAAACTCAATTATACTCGTAATAATAATACCACCACAACACCTATATTATATTATGTTACCTATATCACAGAATAGATCAAATTTAATAGATTTCATCTATTCTGTGCCTATATTATATGATAATATTTATCTTTGTTATCGCCGTCGTCCGGATTTACAGATTTTTCAGTGTTACGCGCACAACGATATTTTGATTATTATCCATCCAAAATATTGCATAATATGAAATACACACCACACCCTCGGTCTTGGTGCAGTTGTTATTAATACTGTAAAAATAAAAATATTATATCGAAATGAAAAAACGATCGCGGCCGTTCGTTCGGTTATCGCTTAAAGCTCATAGCCAAATGTAGAGTCTATTTTAGGGATTTATATTACCAAATCAGCTTTCGATCTTCCACCCTATAAATCTATCATACGTCACAAACTCTCATTTACAAAATTTTAAATCTCCAACATTTTCAATGTTTTTATAAAAGTACCTAAAATACATATAGTTATGTTTACGATTTCAAAATGAATATATTTATTACTGACCTATTATAACCTTCCATTTTTAACATACATTGTTTTTACAATTTTTAAGAATTACAATGACTTCATATTATACGTAGATAATTTAAACGAAGTCTAAATATACCAATATTTGTGTATTTTATAAATATAATTAGCTAATTCCACGCACTTCGTTGACCGTAAAAAACAACTCTTAAAATAATTGTGATATTGTTCAATTCCTTTTGGGTGTAACTCGCTGTAGTTAGTGCAACTCAGCCACCCTAGAAGGCAATCCAACTATAAGTTGGATAGCGGACAATGTGCGACAGCAAATTAACTCAGCCATCTTAGTAGACTATATGTGCGAAAACTCGATTTTATTGTTGTTGATACTGATTTGTCCGATTAATCAATGGCAACCAATATACTTATATACAAAAAAAAAATACTAATGTTTACTATTACTATTATAATCTAAAACCAATGTCAAGTGTCAACCATTTATAAACAAATAAAAAGTTTCAATTTCCAACGTGAATCTCAAATTCATTGTTTGTCGGTTTGAGCACCTTTAATTTCCTTTTTTCACTACAGAATGTAGGTTATCTTCTTTTCCGAGGTCTAATCCGTCTATGTACCAAATTTTATGGCTATCTGATGAATTGTTTAGGAATGAAGGACAGACAGACAGACATTCATTTTTATATATATAAATGTTTTACTTGTTCTAGTCTCTAAGTCAGTTTCACAATTAAATGTCATAGGTACATTTTAAAGTTTTTTTAAAAATTCATTTAATCTACACTTAACACACAAAACATTCAAAACTTCTTTAAATAATTTCAGAATACACAAAAATACAATTTTTTTATATTTAAATGGTTGTGTATACTGTATACTAAACAACTTTTACACTAAACATGAGCAGCCATGTAGCACTCATTGACTCTATGATATCATATATTTAAATGCGATATTTAAAATTAGTTTTTATCCCTATACTATACAATATTATTATAAACTTGAAAAATATTGAGCCAATTATATAACCTATTATATAACAATTATTTTAAAAAGAAATATTGTTCTTTGACATTAAATAAGATGAATGGTTTTTAAATATATTATCAGCAAAGCAAAATATATCTGAAACAAAAATTATCCCAGCATCGCAAACAAACGTCCAACAGCTCGTTACATTATACATTCATACCCTACGAGTGAAACACAACAATATTGCAACGCATATAGATATATTGTGTAAATAATGTGGTGTGTTATATTTTTTAATTTAAACTCTAGTATAATATAGTTATATATTTTAAAACGTATTTAGCCAACCGTTCTCGTTTCGTGATTGACAGCGACGGCTAACTGATGATTGTACGACCGCCTCGCCGGGGTAAAATGGGGGTCATTTAACCCAGCACATCCTACCTTATCCGCCGACAAAAGTAAATTATTTTGATGTATCGATGCCGCGGCATAATTTAAGACTTAATAATTATATTCGTATAATATTCGTATACAACCGAAAATGATCGTTATTATTTTGTTTTTGATTGTTGGCGCGTTTATAATAAAAATTATAGTAAAAATTTATAAAGTGTTACACGCAATTTCATCGAGATATAAAATAGTAACGACTACAGGTACAGGGTGATTCACCAAGAACGCTTAACTCCATTTTTCTAAAAATTATGAATTTATTAAAAAATTTTCTGATAGTTGGAATTTTTAAGTAAGTTCTGTATTTTCTAATAAACATATTTTTATAACGATATACATTTCTTTTTTTCAGAAAAATAAAAATATTTATTCTATACATTGTTGAAGCTATAAATGTGTTTAAAATGTTGATGGCATATCAATATTTAAATGCAAACAAGTAGTTTCAGAGTTATTAAGCCTTTGGCCTTTAGTACTTACCTAATAATAGGTTTGGAAAATATGGTGGTTATTATAATTTTAAAATTATAGTTATTAATTTTAATATATTCAAATTGAATAGCTTGTAAATATTTTCCTAGTTTATAATACTTACAAGACGCCAAGGCCTTTGACTAAATATTACATAGTTTAACAATATATAAATAGTGTGTTATGCGTAAAACCATTATAACCATGATAGTTTTTTTTCATGATCTATCTAAATAAAGTTTAATAATTAATAACTCAGAAAACACTAATTAATTTAATTTTCAATATAAATTTGTAAAAAATCATCTGATTAACAATGTACACTAAAAATGGGTGGTTCTCGTCTGAATAACTGGGAGAACTCAAAAGCTATAAAAAATTCAAGTATTTGAAAATATATGGTCTCTAAATGTACATTTAAAAATTACAAACATCAGAATTTGAGTAAACGTATAATTAAAGGATTAAAGGGAGTTGGAGTGAGCATATTCGATGAATCGCTCCTTATAATATATATTTGTGTATAGGTGTGTGCTCATGTGAAATTGCCTTTGCTACATTTTTTTGGTGTTTAATTTTAAACCCTACGATTTAATCAGCTATATTATATACATTACACATAAGTATTCCTAAATAATAATTATGAACGTATAATATAGGAGAGGTGAGCAAACGAAATATAAAAACAAGTATGACTATATTCTATAATAATATTATATATTGTGAATATAATATATCGTATAGAAATAGCTAACATAGACCAAATTTAGGTGTCGTCTATTAAGCAACTAAATCGTTTCAGATACTATAAACATATTATATTATATTATGCTGTGTAATGTGTACGCATGTTTCATTATTCCGTGCGTTGCGCCAGCCCGGCCCATTTCGAAATTTTGGAAAATTTTTTCACCAATATTTAGCATGTAATTAGCATGAATTTGCACGACTAAAATTAGAATTTGCATGATATTGGTTTAAAGGTTAAATCCAAAATTTGATGAGCCGGGCTGGCGCAACGTTGCGCTAGCCCGACCCAATAGAAAAAATATAGATATCGAATATTTAAATATACCAATATTTAGCACGTCATTGGCATGAATTCGCACGACTGTCGTCAGAATTCGCACGACTATTTTTTATGAGTAAAAAACTGTTTTAGTGTTTTTACCGTTGCGCCAGCCCGGCCCATAATATAAATTTTGCGAATTTTGGGACTTTGACTATACCAATATTTAGCACGTCATTCGCATGAATTCGCACGACTGTCGTCAGAATTCGCACGACTATTTTTTATGAGTAAAAAACTGTTTTAGTGTTTTTACCGTTGCGCCAGCCCGGCTCATAATATAAATTTTGCGAATTTTGGGACTTTGAATATACCAATATTTAGCACGTCATTGGCATGAATTCGCACGACTGTCGTCAGAATTCGCACGACTATTTTTTATGAGTAAAAAACTGTTTTAGTGTTTTTACCGTTGCGCCAGCCCGGCCCATAATATAAATTTTGCGAATTTTGGGACTTTGACTATACCAATATTTAGCACGTCATTCGCATGAATTCTCACGACTATCGTCCGAATACACAAGACTATTTTTTATGAGTAAAAAACTGTTTTAGTGTTTTTACCGTTGCGCCAGCCCGGCCCATAATATAAATTTTGCGAATTTTGGGACTTTGTACTTTTTTCGTACTAGACTATTATATTAGCAGGATAATGACCTTAGTTTTCGAAGCCTCAACCCATAATAATAAAAAAAAAATATTTATATTTTTTCTAATATAATATAATAGCAGATATGAAGAATATAAACAATCATCATCGATAAAATATTAAAATATTTTAACTTGCACTGAACGACCTTTTATAATATAGATCATCTTAATATGTTGTAAAATCGTTCATATGCATAAACTATATAGAGTAATATTATCCAAACAAAATTATAAGTTAAATTATTACCAGCCGAAAATAACGTTTCTACACGACAGTTCATATTTTATCTACTGATGGTCATGCGTAGGGTTTTAAAATTTCATAAAATTATAAATAATTATAAATATAAATATAAATTATAAATAAAATATTAATTGTGTCCAAAAGTTTAAAGTCGTCAACATCCAAGTGAACATTTTAAAAATTTGGTTTATATTATGAAACAAACACAATATGTAACATATTTATATAATTATATATCATATAAAAGTTTTTTTTAACAAATCTATGATGTAAAATTTTAAACTGTACGCTTTATAATTACTGAAAATACACTATTATTATATATTTTCATTCTCTATTGAAATGTACTCAAACTTTATTTCAAACCATCATCTTTTGGATCGCTGACGGTTCGCGTACAAAAATATTTTACAACTCATTAAAAACATGTTTGGCTCCAAAATACATGACTGATAAAGTAATAAATAATAATAATTTAATAGCCAATAGGGATTTAATTGATAACTGATGAAGTGATAAGTGATAACCGATAATATAAAAATAAAATCACATTATTAATACAATAATACCAATTAGCAATTATATACCATATAACATAATAATTATAAATGTATAAGTATAACCATTGACCGTTAAGGCGTTAGCATATATACATTATACCTAACTGATAACTTATTAACTATCAATGTTTTCTGAGTGTAATTACTAATTAATATATTATTTCTAATCATCTATAACCGAACACGTTTAAAAGAAGAAAAAATATGTTCATAATTACATTGAAATATTTCAAATGAAAAATTTCAATTGAAATATTTCAAATTCAGAACCATAGTCATACGTATCATAACCTAACCTAACCGTACGTCATCCCTCGAAAATAATAGGTACTTCCAGCACGTCCGCACAAAAAATAACCGACCTAGTAAAATAATTTTTCCCAATCACTTGTAGAAATACCTACTATAATAACATAAATAGTTTTAATAAACTATCGTGTATATTATATATTAGTACAATAATAAATCGAAAATGAATGAATTTCGAGTTATTTTCGGCTGGTAATAATTTAACTTATAATTTTGTTTGGATAATATTACTCTATATAGTTTATGCATATGAACGATTTTACAACATATTAAGATGATCTATATTATAAAAGGTCGTTCAGTGCAAGTTAAAATATTTTAATATTTTATCGATGATGATTGTTTATATTCTTCATATCTGCTATTATATTATATTAGAAAAAATATAAATATTTTTTTTTTATTATTATGGGTTGAGGCTTCGAAAACTAAGGTCATTATCCTGCTAATATAATAGTCTAGTACGAAAAAAGTACAAAGTCCCAAAATTCGCAAAATTTATATTATGGGCCGGGCTGGCGCAACGGTAAAAACACTAAAACAGTTTTTTACTCATAAAAAATAGTCGTGCGAATTCTGACGACAGTCGTGCGAATTCATGCGAATGACGTGCTAAATATTGGTATAGTCAAAGTCCCAAAATTCGCAAAATTTATATTATGGGCCGGGCTGGCGCAACGGTAAAAACACTAAAACAGTTTTTTACTCATAAAAAATAGTCGTGCGAATTCTGACGACAGTCGTGCGAATTCATGCGAATGACGTGCTAAATATTAGTATAGTTAAAGTCCCAAAATTCGCAAAATTTATATTATGTGCCGGGCTGGCGCAACGGTAAAAACACTAAAACAGTTTTTTACTCATAAAAAATAGTCGTGCGAATTCTGACGACAGTCGTGCGAATTCATGCGAATGACGTGCTAAATATTAGTATAGTCAAAGTCCCAAAATTCGCAAAATTTATATTATGGGCCGGGCTGGCGCAACGGTAAAAACACTAAAACAGTTTTTTACTCATAAAAAATAGTCGTGCGAATTCTGACGACAGTCGTGCGAATTCATGCCAATGACGTGCTAAATATTGGTATATTCAAAGTCCCAAAATTCGCAAAATTTATATTATGAGCCGGGCTGGCGCAACGGTAAAAACACTAAAACAGTTTTTTACTCATAAAAAATAGTCGTGCGAATTCTGACGACAGTCGTGCGAATTCATGCGAATGACGTGCTAAATATTGGTATAGTCAAAGTCCCAAAATTCGCAAAATTTATATTATGGGCCGGGCTGGCGCAACGGTAAAAACACTAAAACGGTTTTTTACTCATAAAAAATAGTCGTGCGAATTCTGACGACAGTCGTGCGAATTCATGCGAATGACGTGCTAAATATTGGTATAGTCAAAGTCCCAAAATTCGCAAAATTTATATTATGGGCCGGGCTGGCGCAACGGTAAAAACACTAAAACAGTTTTTTACTCATAAAAAATAGTCGTGCGAATTCTGACGACAGTCGTGCGAATTCATGCGAATGACGTGCTAAATATTGGTATATTTAAATATTCGATATCTATATTTTTTCTATTGGGCCGGGCTAGCGCAACGTTGCGCCAGCCCGGCTCATCAAATTTTGGATTTAACCTTTAAACCAATATCATGCAAATTCTAATTTTAGTCGTGCAAATTCATGCTAATTACATGCTAAATATTGGTGAAAAAATTTTCCAAAATTTCGAAATGGGCCGGGCTGGCGCAACGCACGTGTACAGGTCAGCTGGAGGTACCACAAACAATTTTGGTCCACAACTAATATAATTTTTTCTCAACAACTTCGTTTTGTGAAAATAATATTTCCAACAACGTTATAAATTATAATACTTTTCGATACAATGAGCAGTAATTACCTTCAAAAGAATCGATTTTGTATAGGTATATGTATAAGGCTGGGCATTAACTTAACTAATTTGTATCTACGTTAGCTAATATTATATTTTTTAAAAGTGCTGGGAAAAACAAAAGAAATATTAAGAAAAAACGAGGATTTTTACGCACAATTGGTTTTCGACAAAATCGATTTTAGTTTTTGGTGTAACTCTAAGACAGTATATTAGTGAAATGTTCACTGGTTATTAAAATTAGCATTTTCCATACACGATAAATCTTTCAAAATATTTTATTTGTTTTGAAATGTTTACGAACATATTCAGTTATCAATAATTTTAGTTTTTTTTCCCTATGAATGCCAATACAATTTTATTTGTTGGGTAAAAAAGCTTGAAAATTTAATACAAGACTTCTAATTTATTGTTAAATGACAATTGAAAATTTAAATATTAAAAATCCACTGTCACAATTTTTTTTATAGGTATTTTAAGTACAAATTTTGACAAAATACGTAAAAACCACGAAAATATGCAAATTATTTCAAGTTAGAAATTCATCAAAACTTTTCTTTTTAAATCTACGATTCGACTTTACTCACAATTATATCATCAAATATACTTAGTATAATATCATAGACTGGCGTTTTTCTTATACATAATTATGATATTATATCATTGAATTCAAATTTTACACAATCCATTACAGACCCACTTTTCATCTACTGTACAGCAGAGCGACAGAAATGCTATAAATGTTAAACAATACATTATAAGCATGTTTGCCTACACTGAAATTAAAATTTAAATTAACGCAGCGTGACATTTGAATTTAGAGGTCTAAAATGATACATACCTAACCCTACAGGTTTTAAATTACACACACAATAATATTGTATATTTTATACTCGTGGGCTTTTTATTTCACTTCAATTAATAAATTATCAAATAGTGTTTGTTAATACTCAATTTAAAGTTAAACATATATTATATTACCTAAATTTTTAATTTAATTGAAAAAATAAATACCTACTTGACTTAATTTAACATAATAACCGGGTTAAAAAATTACTCTAACTTTGCCAGCCTTGGCGTAGATACCTTTAATGTAATATATTATTTTTATATTTTCATAATCGCCACGCAGTATTTGATATTATTTCTTCGTGTGGAAAACCAAGTGGATTATAATATCATATAAGCTGCGAACAAATTACTGTACAGTGTACGGTGGTGCGGCGTGATATTGATCTGGATAGTTTTTGTGTCAACACGCAGTACTTCGAGGCTACTATAATAGTATATAGCCGCCGTGTGCTGTATAATATCTAGTTAACCGCAAAACATCCTCATTCCAGTTCGTATTATTACATCAACGGAAAATAAAGTGATAGAATTTCCTGCAGGTATATTACAAAAATGATATAAAAACAAAAACAAAATATTATATAAGAACTGTGTAAACGTGCGTATATATTATGATATAGATTATATTGATAATTTTAACAATATTAACAATTTATTTACAGGTACCTAGGCGTATAAAGATACGCCTTTGATGCTCAACACTTTATAAGTATACAATATTATGCCTATACTTACACTTAACTATGTATACGACTATATAAATAATATAATACCTACAATATTATACAGGATGATTATTTTAATGTATAAATAATAATGTTCTCGAAGTTTTAAAAGTCTCTAGTCATTATATCTATAGGTACAAATAAACAACATTTTATAAAATAGAAACTATTTTTTTTCTATAGATAGAAAATTACTATAGCAGTTCAAAAAAATTAAAAATATATAGGTAGGCACTTTTTTTATAAGCATTAAAAGTTGGATTTTTGACAACAATTATCAATTTTAAAATGTAAAAATGATTTTGTAGTTTTAAATGTATAAACTATTCAATTTTTATAGCTAAGGATTGAAAATTTAAAACAAGGTTATTCTGTAACCAAAAAATTTCAAAAATATAATAACACAAGTTTTTATAATATTTATTTTATGTTCAAATTTTGACAAAATTACTTATTAAATAACCAAGTATAACAATTTTAATTATTTAGTTATAATTGTATAATATTAATTTAACTTGCAGCTACCGTATTAATAGTAAGTAATAAAAATATTAAAAATATAATAAATATAATATAAAATATCCTGTACTGACAAACCTTCTCCGCTCAGAATCGTTTTTCATATACAATGATATTATATCATTGAATTCAAATTTAATACCAACCATTATTCAGTGAACCACAACCACTTGTAACCTACTGTACAGCAGAGCGTCATCCACTTAAGCGCTTTTTTTATAATTCGTCCGTTATATTTGATTTCTTATACTATTATACTAATAAAAATGTTAAACGTATTGAATAATAATATGTTATTTTTATTGCATTACTATTTTATTAATTAATTAAATTAATATTAGTATATATATTTTCTAATATGTTGAAATTTAATTGAAAAGGATCGCTCCATGGTGCACCAGCATGAAGTTAACTTATTATAGTGGAGATAGGTGTTGTTTATTATATTATAAATGTACCATAACATTATAGTTATTATTGAAGTTAAATTAAATTAATATTATTTTAAAAAATAAATTGCTAGTAAAACGTTTTTTAGCTTTTTTTGACAATAATTATAATACAGCATATACTTGACTCTGCTGTGTTTAAACATTTATTATGTTATTTAACAGTTATTATATGTTACTAAAATACTTTTCGGTAGTCGCAGCCAACTAAATACCCACGATTCCTTCTTTTAAAAATATGTCTATCATAACTCTTAAGCTTGAAAGGATTTCTACAAAATATTATTTACACATTTTGTAGCTTGATTGCCAATTATTTTATAGCATAATATAATTATTAACAATACATTTAATTTTAAAATTAAACTTTTTCCAACTGCTATTAGCCTATTTGTGTGCGTGCATATAATATATTATTATAAGCTTAAATATATTATATGTCTATAAAAACATAGTCAGAAAACAACATATAATAATAAAAGATTCAACCATCTGTTAGGTAGTAGGGTGTACTATACTGTATTTACTACTATGTCATAATTTTGTGACAATTATCAGATGGATTTTGTCCAAGAAAAAAACGATAAATTATATACTCGTAGATATATATTATCATATGTCCACGATTCGATATTATAATATATGTCATTATATGTGTATTATACAATGTATTATTGAGTGTGTAACTTCCCGATCAACAAATCGTGCAAATACTGAAATACAACATTATACTATATATTATTGTATACATAGAGGAAGATATTATATACAAGCCACGGATGCCTATCAACAGACATTTTTTTTTAAATAGGTACCTACAACTTACAAGGTGGGCAATTGCTACTTAAGTGGCTATATTTATCACTCTATAGTGTACAACAGTAGGTGGCAGTTAAGTCACTGTAATGAATGTATTAAATTTGAATTCAATATACCTATATGTGGCTATATGTGATACATAATTCAATCATTACACACGAAAAGCGATTCTGAACCTGATCCGATGGCTTAGATGATATTTTAATATTATTATATTGATATTGCCATAAGTAATTTATTTCACTTGGGTATAGTATTATGGTAGATTGGTTTAATTTTTGACGAAAACATTGCATTTATTATACTATTAATATTAAATTAGGTACCTATATTTTAAAGAATAAAGTGTGATTCACCAAGCCCAAGCGTACCTACTCGCCCCCGTTTTAGATTCATAGGGGAGCGTGTACTTATTGATTTTATAATAATGTGAGTTCTGTTTGTGTCTGGAGACACTTATTATTTTAGAAAAATGCTTCGATTTTCAACTGCAGAATCTTTTCTGGTAAGAAAGTGAATCAAATTGGTACTTTGGGCTTAAGGGAGTAAAAAAATAATTCCCTGAACTTTTATTAATAATTTATTGTAAAATTAATTTTCTTATTTTGTTGTTATTCAAAAACGATGGATTTTAGATACCTATTCTTGATATTTTCATTAAATGTTTTTATCAATATTTTCTGTAAATGGTAAAATTTGAAAAATGTTTTGAACTAGGTATTTAGAAGCTTGATAAATTAAATAGTTAAATAAAGTTAATAATCAGTTTTGATTAGTATAAAATATATTGCTGTACCTACTACCTACCTATTTACTTAGAACATAATATAGGAATTTCATTGTTGTACATAATATCTATTAAATAAATAATACAATACTATAATTATTCATATTATTATTTTATCATTATTGTAATTTGAAGTAGTAGGTACATACTTATGTAAAAAAAACAATTTGTTCAATCTGAACATGTTTATAATATAATCTATATAAAATAAAAACACAATGATGTAGGTACCTACGAATGTACAAAACACATTTAATAATTGATATATAATAATAAATAATTAATTGAAACACATATTATTATAATTGATAACTTAAATTAATACAAGACTCGTTTATATCTATAGATAATGGATAACTATATAACGTATAATATTATTATATACCAATACCAATATACCATATACCTATGCTTTTATTTAATGAAATGTCATATTTAGGTACATAATACTATAGCTATATACATATTATTTATGTAAAAAGGGTATAGTTACGTACTTACGTGTATGATAATAAAGTAAAAACTTTATAGAAGTGTAATTTTTTAAACGGTTACACTTTACACTATTTGAACCATACACTATCATTATCTGCAGCTTAAGTATAAGTATATATGTTGTCAACAAATCTTGTAATTCTTTAGCGTTTTGTCGAAAGGTAATTATAAGTTAAAGACAAACTTATTAATCTATTCTTTTCTGTAATAGTCTACTTATTATTATGTTTACTATTTAAAATTTAAAATTAAGAACTCATCACCTTCAATACAAGCACAGCTTATAGAAGGTGAGCAGATTATTATTATTATTATTATATTATATTCAAATTTCAAGTGTATTAATTGTTTGTATGCAAATAAATAAATAAATAAAACGTAGCACACCGATCGATATTTTCCACTTCGAAGAAAATGTATAAATCATAAATACCTATATGTATTAACAAGTATTAAGTAACCATTTATTATATATTATGTGCCCATTGGGAATTAGGTAATTTTTACATTTTTTTTTCGTTTCCATGGTGATAAGCAAAGTGTTACGCAAAATCGGTGAGAAAGTAAAAATATCTTTACCCAGTCCAAAAACATATTTATGTTAATAAAACATTAAAACATAATGTAAATATTTTACGCATTTATTTTGCCATGGTAATAAAAACTGTAAAAACTGTACTTAACAATTTATAGTCACCATAAAATATATTTGTATACGAATTAAATGAATCAATATATTAGTCCCTGCAGGGTCGTCATTTGGAGTAAGATCATGGGGGTAGCAAGCATCTTGAATAATATTTTTTATTCAATTGCTCGTGGTCTAATGAAGCCTGAGAGCAGTCTGTGGATATATTATAAAATAATAAAATAAGTGGGGTATCAATTACAACCCCTTGCTACCCCGGAATGATGCCTACGAGGACGCCACACGGGCATTTGCAGTTTTTTAAGTACCTAAGTTATGATCGTTTTAAAATGAACAAAAAATGTATTTTAAAAATGGTCATTACTTGCTTAGTTGCTTTTTAGTAAAAAATATGAATAAAAGCCTCCAAGATAATAATCTTACCTTTAAATGTTATAAAAGGTAAGTTCACTCAAATTTTATAAATTGCAGAGTACCTAAAATGTGTTATTGTGAACGTAAAGTTTGCCATGTTGAACGTTTGTTAGACGGAGACATCAAATGCGCCCTATTAACATAATTTATATATATTTGAACTTACATTAATTGTATAATTTTCCGGTAGGTCATACACTAAATCTAAAAGTATCCGGAAAATCACACGTTTTACCAATGTCCTAACTCCTAATAACTACAAACTAATTTGAACATTTTCATGACGAAAAACTGAATTTTTTACGTAATCAGTTTTTGAAAAATTTAATTTTGATTTTTGATGTAACTCTAGAAAGAAGTAGCGTAGATACATGCCATTTTTACTAAATGTTTATATTGACATTTTCTATTCACCGTCAAAATATTTTGACTGGTTTTGATAGCTATAATAATGAAACTTCGACTTTTATTAGTTTTTTTTAATCATTGTCGATAAAAATTTTTCGATCGGTCAAAACACTAGAAAATGTAATACAAGGTTCATCATAAGTTGATATTAATAAAAATTTTGAGAGTAAACCCACAACATTTTTTTATTAGAGTCTGAAGTTAGAATTTTGACAAAATTCGTCAAAATCGAGGAAATTTGTAATTTATTTTGATCCAGATTTTCGATATCTTTTAGATTCTGAGCGGCGGAGCGATGAATGTATTGATTTTACAATGATGTGTATTATTTTTATTTTTATTTTTTTTTGTGTCTGTCATCACCTTTTAGGACAGTAAAAATGCTTCGATTTTCTTCAACAGTACCTTTTCTGATAGGAAAGTGAATCTAGTTGGTACTTTGGGATTAAAAGTTTAAATTTAAATTAAAGAAGGTCAAATTAAATTTGTATGAACGTTTAAAGTTTAATTTTTTCCAAGATTGGATATTCAGTTGATTTCTTATGTAATGATTTTCTTATTTTGCTGTATTTTAAAAACGAATAACTGTAGATACTTGAAGTTTATTTTATCATTTCCTATACTTGATAAAATTTTCAAAATATTTTGACTCATTTTGAGCTGTTTACAGACATATTCTGCTTACAATTCTTTTAGTTTTTTTTTTTATGAATGACAATAAAAATTTGCGTAGAAAATCTTGAAAATGTAATACAAGGCTCCTGATATATGGTTACAATAGCAATTGAAAAATATTAAAAATACATAGGCACAATTTTTTTTTATAAGCATTTAAATTCGATTTTCGATAACATTTATCAAATGAAAAATTGAAAAATGATTTTATAGTTAAAAATTGATAAAATGTTCAAATTTTATAGCTCATGATTGAAAATTTAAAACAAGGTTCAATATAAGTAGGTTATTTTGTAACCAGAAAATCTCAAAAATATAAACATACAGTTTTTTTTATAGTTATTTTATGATCAAATTTGGACTGACATGCTCAGAATCGCTCAGAATCGTTTTTCATATACAATGATATTATATCATTGAATTCAAATTTAATACCATCCATTAAACAGTCACCTACTTGGAACCTACTGTACAGTAGAGCGACATCCACTTACCTGCCCTTTTTTATTGACTATTTTATAGGATTTTTTAAAAATTTTAATTCGAAAATCTTTTCCGCAGACCAACGAGGGCTGAGGAAAATTCAAAGTTCAAGAACCAACAAATACAATTTTAGTGACATTTATAGAAAAAAAAAATTTAAAAAAAATTGAAAATGTCCGTAAACAGATTAAAACATTTTTTTAATGCTATCAAGTATAGAGATTTTTAAAATAAACAATTTGTTTCATATCAAGTAACTAAGGTTATTCGTTTTTGAATTACCTACAACAAAATAAGAAAATCGCTCCTTGAGAAATTGAGTGAACATCCAATGTTGTAAAAATTTGAACTTCAAACGCTTACAAAAATTTGATTTGACTTTCCTTTAGATTTGTTTGTTTGATAATTAATGTAGACAAACTTATGAGGAATCTTTAATATATTTTCAAAGCATAGATGTAACAAGAAAATTATTTTATCGACCTTAATTTAAATAAAACTAATAATAGAAATTTTCAAATGCCAACACGAGTGAAAATATTTTGAAAATTTAATGGTGTATAGAGAATGATAATATAAACATTCAGTGAATATAGCCACATTTGTACACACAGTATATAAAAACACATAATTGTAAAAACAATACATTTATCGCTCTGCTCATTATCTAAATGTTATACACACTAACAATATAAAACAATGAACGTATTCCCAATATCCATGATGCCGAGTGTTATTTTTTCTCGAATAATAATAATAAAAAAATAATATGTACATCCATTAGTCATTACGATACTCATACACTCAATGAAGACTTACGAAGTACCTACATCCAAAACTCACTGTCTGAACAACAGAGTGGTTATTTGCAGAGTGGTTTCATTGATGTGAAATGTGAATGTATCAATTATAAATGATTTGGTATCATTAACGATTAACAACATTGGGTTTAAAGTTAATCTAATTATTTTTGTAAGTTTGTAACAGTCAAAATTGAATACCTACTCAAACTGTAATGTGATTTTTTCAGTCCAAGATGGTTTATTATTTTGAAGACTTGAAGTATACCTACCTACCTACCTATCATGATTCATGAAACATAAACTGGCGGCTTAAAACAAAAATAAAGTTTGAATTATGCTGCCATAGATGTACAATAATATATAAATTACAATATAATTTTGTCTTTAAACTAACACAGCAGAGTTTAAATAACCAATTTTTATTGCCTAAAACATTGTAATGAGTAACCTAAAAATCTCTAACTAATATAACTGTAGAAAACATTTGTCTATAATGATTATAGTTCATTCTTTTTTGATCAAAATATTAGATAAATAATAATAACATTATATTATATGCGATAAATACAAACTTTTAATTGTTTTAAGTTGCTAACAATTTAACTTGTTTTTAAAAATCTCTTATATGTATAACACTATTCATTACTAATCAAAGAACTAAATACACTGCATAAATAAACAATATCTATTTAGTATTTACACACAAAAAAATCTTCCATGTACCAAATTCATGATATTAAAGTTTGGCGTCCCCAAATTCAGAAAATAATGTGTTATTTGATACCTTCTATTTGCCTATCTCCATTGTAGAATTAATGAAAAATAATAAATTAAATTTTCTGTGTTACCTATTATCACATACATTATATATGTAAATATATGTTTGTGGCTACTATGGCACACCTTATGAAAGACCTTCTATAAGATTAAAAATGTATATTACGTAAATTATAATAAAAAAACTTCCTATGTAAGCTAGAAGAAGAACCATCCAATGTGGCAAAACATTGACAAATTATACAATATTTCCACAAATATTGAATTTTGACTCCAATTGTTTTCAATATAAGATTTGATATACCTAGCTTTAAAATTTGTTTTTATAGATTATCGACATATTTTTTTTTCTTGTATTATGTCCTAAAAAATTGGATTTTAGCATATCAGAGGTTTTTTTTGTTAACGAAGAATATATTATTATTATTATTTATATTAGTTTGTCTGACAAATAAACTTTTAATTTAAAGTTTTCAAAATATAAGCTACTACAAAGTATACAACACGTTATTTAAATATTATAAAGAAATTTAGAACACTTTTAATAACATATTGTAATAATTTAATAATAAGATAATCAATGTATACATTTTTAATGTGTGTTTCTGTGTGTATATCTATTTAGATCGAAAATTTTCGATTTAATATAATATTTGTATGTTTAATATTCATATAATTTTTCAAGATATATATATTTTACATTTTACATTTTCACAGATTTCAAATAGAAATTTGAACAAATTTAGACTTTAAAACGATTAACAACAGTGTTTAATAATATATTGAAAGAATTAGTCCTACAGAAAATAGTCATAGATTAATTTTTTGTTTCCAAATTTATTATCAATAAAATGTGTCATAACTCATAAGCAACTCACATTTCATTAATGGCTATTTACATTTATAATTTATGAGATACGGTTACTTTGCAAGAAAAACAAATATATTATATGCAAACTTCACGTCTATCAAAATTGTGAATACAAAGACATATAAATGCAACTTAAATGGTAATATTACAATATAGAGAAACTATTATGAATAATAATTAATTATACAATATACAACTGAAATTTACTTGTAATACATTTTGGTAATACTTGGTGAAATAAATAACGTGTCAAAATAATGTATTACGAGTATTCTCAGATAAAAAATTTTAACGATTTTTATTTTACATTAGTTTACTAAAGTTAATTTCCAATTGGGGAAAAGACTATTCATAATATTATACTATTGCCAACGAATAATAAATTACATACAAATCCAGTTTGCGCTATCGACAAAATCAGTATACACTCTACATCACTGCAATTTGTACTTCAATGACATGGAAATACTCTAGTCTAATTTTCAACAATTATTATTTAATATATTTTCAAATAATTAACGCATTTAAGTAATGCTATTATTGTCAAGTTTTAAATTGTCAACTTTTCTAAACATTTTAGTGAATAAACTATTAATATTGAAAATTTTTAAAATCGAAATGGGAATTACAATATTGTTTGTACACATTGTTGTGTATTGCTTAAATATATTTTTAAATATGGTAACCATAAAATTAAAACCTAAATAATGTTTAAATCTCCAAATTTTGCAACATTTTTTTTTTGTTTGTTTAACAAATGTACATTAGTTAAGATAATTAATAATCATTTTGATAACTAAAAACCGATTTTGACTATGGTTATTTGTATACAATCACCATGAACAATCACAAAAAATGTGAATCCATATACCAATTATTAAGTAAAAACACAAGAGGAAGAACGGATAACAAAATAAATAGAAAGTGGAATGACTTGGCTTTCTATAAATCAATAAATTATTAAAAAGTAATAATCAATTTTAAAAACAAATGTTGGTAAGTACCTATAAACTGCAGTATTTTTAAAATGAGCTAATTTCCCTAAGAAATATTGTGACAATTTTTTAATATATTTATAGTAAGAACGTTCTTTTAGAATAAAATGTATAATATAATTTGTAAAATTTTAGTTAAAATTAGACTAAGTGATAAAAATTCTAGATCTGGTATTATTTTGTTTTTATTCAATTTGGTTGGTGTTAGAATAAATATGGCTTAATTTTCATTTTCAAGACGATTTCAGGCATTTGGATTGGTTTATTAAGGTTCCAAAAATGTTTTAATCAGCATCTGCTTTCATTCCCCTAACGGTTCCTTCATTCCGTTGCTGCAATTAAAATGATAAATTATTAATTTCGTTAACTATTTATTTGTAAGCAAACATACCCTGTCTAATACTTCTCGAGTTTTTTCTTCGATTTCACGAATATCTTGCAGCGTCAGCCCATGCCAACGATCCATCCAACAAAATACTTGTCTATAAAATTGTTTAAAGTTTATTCAAATCATTAATTAAAATTAAATAAGTTCATTAATAGCAAACATTATATTAGCAAATTATTAATTAACTTATTATAGACTACCTATGGAAGTTAGTAAACAGACGACGTTCTGACTTTTGAATTAAGTTTTCTACTCGGTTCTGCAGTCCAAACCATTTGAAGTCTGCAGATACCAATTTATAGCAAGTCATAACTGGGCTTGCCTAAAACAGTAGACAACAGAAGTTGAGTAGAGTATATTGTATTCAAGTTTGGTTATAACAAAAATGCTCATAATGTGTTACAATAATGATAAATAATCATACTGTTTCAATCCAATTTCCATGGAGAGGACCTCGTCCACATTTTTGACTTTTAAATTTTTTAGGATCTTCATCTTCTTTGTAATCTGAAGATGAAATAGAATCATTACCAATATCAATGATTTGTACTTCTCTCTGTTTTAGTTTTTCAGGAGATAATTCATGAACCTGTTTTAATAATAAATAAGTGTTAGAAATAATAGTTAAAATGAGAAATGAGAAATGCAATCTAATAAGCTGAATAATAAATCCATAGCATAAACACTAATATAATGTTAGATTAAGAATGTCACTTCATGCAAATTAGTGATTAATAAGTCTCAAAAATAAATTATTATGAAAAAAAGAAGTAATAGCGTTAATGTAGTAATATTATTTAATACACCTTTATGACTAGATAACATTGAATAACTCGACACTCAAATAATCTATAATTTGAAAATTTTCATTTTCTACAAAAATTGTTCATATTATATATTTGGACTAGTGTGAAGGAAGGATTTATTAAAATTGTAAAAGTAAATTGTACTTTAATAAAACAATAAATTAGTAATATATTGTTTGTGTAGATTACCCACGGTATAAGTGTTTTAAAATTGAGAAATAAGCCACCTTTTGTTAAATTAAGCATAATAATACAATTATAAACATGAATCATATACATAAAATAAAAATAAATTATATGTTATACAGAACTATAAATAAATTATATTCATTAGCAAGAATAAATAATAATTGCTGAATGACAATATAATATCCAATTTCAAATTAAAATAATAAAACAGTGTTTAAGCATTTTACAACAGTGTAGATTTCTCAGGTCGTAAATATAAGAATACTTTGTATTATGTGTCAATATATTTTAAGGACCACATCACTTACGTTTTCTTGTGTACCTCTATCAGCAATATGATACGACTCAATGACTATACTGAAATTTTCTTTCATATAATTTGGATTCTGTACATACAAGCAAAACCACCAAACAAAAAGCAATTATAATACATTTTATTTAAAAATATATGTTAAGGCACATGTTATGTTAAGTAATTAATCAGATTATTATCAAACATTGGAAAATAATGTAATGTATTATTTCGGTCAATTGTAATGTTTCCAAGCAGAAGAAATGACATCAGCACCCAGTAGTTGATACGTAAAACAAAAACCCTTTGCATAATTTATTATAGCGAGCATAATAGCTATAATCTCAAAAACCTCATTTATTCCACTTACATTATTTTGGGTTCCTCGATCAGCATAGTGAAATGATTCTATAGTTATCATAAATTTTTCTTTCATATAGTTTGGGTTCTATAAAAATAATATTACTTTTAAATTACATATTGATGCTGAAATAGATAATTGAATGGAAATATCAAAATGATCCCAGATCTGCATAGAAACAATTAACAATGAACTTTTTTACTATAAGTTATTGTATAAACAAAAGAAAAATAATAATTTTAAACTCTAATAATAAAATACAGCAATTATATATGACCATTTTCAATGTGGAATACAGATAACAACTAATTTAGACATGATGAAAAATATTTTACAGGTATAATCAATATTAATATAGTAATTTGTAGTATAGAAATTGAAATATCTATTTATTATGATATATAGACCTACACTAAATAAATCAAATTAGTTGATATAAAATATTATTATTTAACAGTCTAACTCTTGAGAACTCTTGAATAAACACGTCATGTTATGCTACAAAGAAGTACCATTACAAATGATTTCTTGTTAATAACTTTACAAAAAAATTATTAATAGTAGTATAGTACCTACTGATATATGCTGCCGCGCAAATAATCACAGTATTTCATAAATTTTTTTCTGACTTTGTTTTTAGGAATAAAGACATCAGTATAAATGAATAAAAATTATAAATGGAAATTCTTATAAATTGATTTTTAGATAACAGGTTTTAACCATCTAATATATATTATATAATTTCATACATCTACTGATAAAATAATTCAGATATTATGTATGTAAGTTATAGTTATAACAATTACTTACTGTAATCACAGTACGGCAGTAAGGGTAAGCATTCCATGCTTCTTCGTGAACTTCTAAAGCTCCTTTAGGTGCCAAAAGTTTGATCATTCCAGGTACTTTACTAAAACATATTATAATTGAAAATGTCTTGAATATATGTGTTTTTCTTTATAATATACCTATAGACTTATTATAGTAAATCTAAACTTAATTTACGTTTTATAGTTTAACATCAGTAGGTACTAGTAAAATTAAATTTGTAATTGAATAAATACAAAAAAATGTATTATTATTTTTAGTTAAATTCAAAAATCTATGTTTAGATTTAGGTCATTCTTTTTATATCTATAATTAAACTTGTACATAGATTTATGCATTTACAATATGATTAATTAACTATAACTACTATAAATGTTATTTAACAGTTGAAAGTTCATAGTTATGAATAACTTAATGTATTTTTGTTAATCTGGCCTAAAAATCGACAATCTTATAAAAATAAATTTTAAGTTCTGAACTTCGAAGTTATCAATATACCTGACATATAATTTATTTATATGGATATTGGTATAATAAATTATAACATTTAACAAATGTTTAATTATATTGTATTAGTTAGGTGTAATCAGTGGCGTACCCAGGGGAAGGACTAAGGGGTCTTCAGCCCCCCCTCAATTAGTCATGGTATTGTATAAATCCTATATAATAAAAGACAAAGTACAAACCATGATATTTCTACAAATGGTTTTGATGAAACATTTTACGTAGTATTAGTTATTAATTATTTATTCAGCCCCTCCCCCATTGAAAAATCCTGGGTATGCCACTGGGTGTAATGACTTATATTTTATGATAATTTAGTTTCAGAATATATAATATACATTTTATTAATTGTTAGATATTAAAACTCAAAACGGTATTTAGGAACCAGGAAGAAAAAGTTATCTATAATAGTCATCAATAATATATTTGTAGAAAATGACCTTCTTCAAAACCTGTTAGGCATGTTATTAATTGATAGTAAGTAGTAAGTGCCCCAAAATTGCACAACCAAATTAAATCAATATAATTTCATGACATGATAATAATGCATCAAATTACAAACTCTTTATAATTTCCTATCAATAATTAAATACTTAATTAGTATGAAATGTTATTATTAATTAATTGTATATCAAGAACATGAATAAATTATAGTAAACAAGAAATATTTTGAAGTATGCATTTAAATAACATCAAGAATAATATTTGAAAATGTAAATATTCACAATTTATTTTGATAAGTGTAACACCGAGGTAATACTTTTACTATAATGTTACACTCACTACATGATTATTGGTAAATAACAGTATTGGACAAACTTTTTTGATACAGATCTACTAAGAGTATATTTTTCCTTTGAAGGTTGAGTCTTAAGAGGACGCCACACCCGCATGTGTTGTCTCAGTCTTACAAATGTATAACATATCAAAAACCGTTTTGCATGAGACAACTTTTCTCACATCATACTTGTTGTAGAATTACCAAATTTTCACAACACGTAAAGAAGAAGAACTTTATCTGTGCAACATCATGCTTTTATTTTAATAGCACTATCCAATTATGTTATATAAGCAAGTAAAAAAAAACAAAAAACGAAATGTTTAAAAGCTAATAACTTTTATTGTATTTATGTTATCTAAAATATAGCCACGCTATTGCATAGATAATTTTCTACCCTATATATTCAGAAATTTTAGAGCCACAACTACTAACACAGAAGGATAAAAGTTGTCCTGTGCAAAACAGTTTTTGCTATAATGTACATTTGTAAGACGGAGACAACACATGTGGGTGTGGCGTCATCTTAAAAACAAAACTATTTTATAACTATATAACTATATTTTTAATCTAATAAATATATAAAAAACATTGTAACAAAGGGAGATAAACTTTGAAATTGTCAGTTATCAACCCATTGATTTATCATTATATTATATTTTATCCAATTTGTACTAATTTGCCGACAGGTATAAGCTGTGAATGTTTTGTACTTGAAAAAAGATTGTGTTTATGTTCAATATTATCTTGTGATATCAGACCAATATCTTTATTTAATTTTCTGTTGTCTTAACCTACAAGGTATTATTTATGAGGAATAGTAGCGTAGCTGGAGCTCAACCAAGGGGAGGGGGTATTCAAATACTACATTATTTTATTACCTATATAGGCTGTTACTATGATCAAAACATCATCAATAAAAAATGTCAAGGGGGGCATTCACCCATGGCCCCCATTAAGCTACACCACTGATAAGGATAAATAATGCATACATAGTTCTTCCTCATGCAGCAGCTCAAAATTGGGGGAAAAGGTATTTAATATTTATGCTGAACATTTAAAATTTTTAGCACAAATCATACTTTTTCAGATTCCATTCTTTAAATTTATAATGTTATTACTTATTCATATTTTAAAAATAAAGTATTAAATCTGAAAAAGTATATTTTTTGAAATTAATTTAATATAAAATATTTTATTAAATTATATTAAATTAAAAATGAACTATCATAATATATATACTCACAAACAAATTAACTCACATCAAAAGAGTTTCAGAAATAAATTGTAGGCTTTTCATAGAAAGTAAGATAGTTGGATAATATAGGTCAAGGTCCAATACATTATTAGAAGCAGATTTAAAGAAATATCAGTAAACGAGATTTTAACAGCATTAAGAATTGTTTTTTGAGTGATAAGATCCACTGTGTTGCCTTCACACTTGATATAAACAATATCAGTGTTCAAAATCTAGTCAGTCAACGATTCTTGTCCGGCTTTTTAAAAATTTAATTGCACCATGGTTAAAAAGTTATACCTATTTAAAGGCTGACAGTGTTGCAGTACTTGTTTTGCTTTATAACAATTACATTTTATATTAGGTAAATCAATTATGAAATACAGAGTAAATGAATATGGTAGATAATACCTAATAACTTGTTATTTAACAAAATTAACTATAATTTTTATTTATTAATTCAAACAGTTTTAACATGAAGTTGATACATTGTATAAACCAAGGCTGGAATAACATGAAATATTTTAATACATTTTTACTTGATACTAGTTTAATGGCCTTCAAAAACATGTCATCCAATGTCATATTACATCTAATATTAAACAAAAGCTTGATATGTTAAGCTAATAAACCAGCTGTACAATACTTGTTTCATTTTTGAAAGAATTCAAAAACTAGGGTAGGCATATTTATGGACAAGGTAATCTGTAAAATCCTGAACAGGTTTTTTTGTAAATATTATAGATGTGTGAATATATAAAATAAATATGTCTTACATAAATAATATTATATACAGGATGGACGATCTAATTTTACCAACATTTGTACTCATCTGAATGTATGCATATCAGGAAAATATCATCATTCATCAGTCCACCTTGCATATAAATTAGAATAATTAGTTTAAGTTAATGTAATAATTACCTGGCCAGGTGATAAATCTTATAAGTATACTGTCCTTCTGAATATTTTCCACCCAAAAGGGGATAATTTGTAAATGGTTCATTTTTCAATACTTCAATACCTTCTCCACCGCCAGTTTCGTTTTTACTGGCTTCAGCTACAGAGTACAGCTGGGCAATTTGATACTAATGACAAAAACATAACATTAAATAAGACTGTATAAAGGGGAAATAAAATGTATAACTGTAATATGTGTATTTTATGATAATTAATAATTTGCTTTAGAAAAAATAATTTTTAGAAAAGAAATATGAGTACAAACCTCTTCAACTGTTAAGGGTAGCACTACACGGCTGCAACAAACAACATTTATTTTCATTAGTAATAAGTATAAGTAGGTATAATAAGTCAATATACCTAATACGTATTGTGCCATTAAACTATTAGACATTAAATAGGTGCATAAAATACAATATTGTATATGTGTAATTAGGTAGTATAAAAATGGACTAAAGTTGATTCAATAAGAATTTTATACAGAAGACCAAAACACAAATATCTTTTTTTCATCATTTTTAAATTGAAAATATGTAGGTACCTAGATAGTATTGAAATTGGAAAATAATTTATATTAATTAATTTGAATTAAGTTACAAAAGATAAATTAAATGATTAAAATAACAATAAAAATAACCATGCAATATTGTCTAGTCACGATTTTTACAAAAAGCTTTTATGAATAATCAATTTATCATGGATCATACAATGCCACAATGGCTAATAATAAATCAACAATCAACTGAAATGATTGAAACAAAACATATTTGTCTATGATAATTTACATATAGATAAAATACAAAAATTGAGCTTAGACTATTAGTCATTTCTGGTTTTGTTTTTGTGGTAGACTACCTTTATATGCACCTATGTTTAGTAAAAGCAATTAAAAATAATTCATAGAGCGGTAATTTTGATTCTTCAACATTTATTTAATATAGGTTGACATTTTACTTTATTTACAAGACAATTAAAACATTTGAGATGCATTATCTTGTTGCACGTAGGTACACCATGTATGTGGGTAATGTATTAAAATATCCAAATTATTTTTAAAAAATATTGAATGGCTTACAAATGTTATTTGTCATAATATTGAGGAACAGAAAATAGTTCAACCAAACTCTAAAAGTCTACATAATGTCACTGTAGGTACATAATATTAATTTTAAAAATTGATTATGGCATATCATAGTACACAGGTATCCATAGTATGTGACACAGCGAAATCAAACGTTTCAACATTTAGAACCTATCTCAGTAATTTATCGAGTGGGCGGTGCTTATCGCTCAATTTGCAAATTAAAAAATACGATTAATCGTGATAACACGGTCGGTGAACATTTTTTTCATCTAACCATCTACCCAGCACAATAGGAGCAATAGTGGCGTGACTAAGAAGTTGTGGTGTGCAAGGCGGCGGTATCTGGGACGACCGTCCAAACGCCCCGTTCAGAAAGAGTCGTCAGACGAGTTAAAAATCAACGAAAACCCATCGGGCGAACGGGGCAATTCCATCGTAAAAAAACGATTTTACTACGAGTCCTCGTCGCCGTCTCCTGACGTTTGCGACCGGTTAAAAAACGTAAACCGGAAGAAATCGTACGCGTGCGAGCTCGTGACGCGACAGTCACGTCGAAAATGTAACGACCGCGGTCGGAAGGGGGACGGATCCGTACGATTTTTTGGAAAAAAAACGATCGACCGCCTGTCCGAAATCGGTCGCGTGTGCGCGACCGTTTCGGCCCGTTAAAAAATAATAACGTCTCGTAGCGGTGGAAAATTTTCAATACTCACAACTCTTTGATGAGCATCTTTCGTCCGGCGGCGCGGTCAGACGTTTGCGAGCGAATACACCGACTGCGGCGAACAGACGGCTGTCGAGCAATCGGGCTGAGTGGCGTGATGCACTGGTGTGTCGTGTCGCACTCGTGTGTGTCTGTGCTCCGTGCGCTACCGTAGTGCCGCGTCGCGGTGCGTGCGTGCGTTGCGGTGCGGTGCGGTGCGGTGCGGAGCGGAGCGGTGCGCGCGTGCGTCGTCCCCCCGCAGTCCGTCGGAGAAACGTTCTTCAGTCTCGACCGTCGGCCGCCACGGCGTCAGATTTTCGGGTTTCGCGACACGACGGCTGGAAACCTAAAAATCATCACGGTGCAACAATTATGCCGAAGGATTTTACCCGATTTCCGGGGACGGTGTACCCACCACGAGCTCCGTTTTGGGTCTCGGCAAAACTTTGTTGACGGTAATGACGATACCGATAAAGATTTCGAGTAATATTCTCGTCTCTCGGCGCGCCGGAGCGGGGGTGGCCTGAAATGATATTATCGCCGCCGACTATGTAATTATTACAGCGTGCAAGACGTCGTAGCGACACCCGAGAACCGATTGTAAAGTGTAAAAAATATCGCAATACGTCGCCAAGCTGACGCCGCCGCTGATAAGTGGTCGAGTAGATTTCCAGGAGGACGTGGGAAATAAAAAAAAAAATTTGGTCGGTCGGCGCGAGAGGCCTTCGCGAATCGATTGTCAGACCTGTTTCTCCCCGGCAGTCCGGCGGCTTGCACGATATCGGAGGGCGCGCCGCGACATCTGCCGGTGCGATGTACAGTTTAACACGACGCGTATTGTATTATATTATACACTATATTGTATAAACTATTATGATAATAATTATAGTTATAGTATATAATTATGGTATGCACTATGTAGTATACTGTTCTGTGGTAGTATAATAGAAGTCTGTGCTACACTTACACTATTCTACACAGTAGAGATCGTTTATTCTTTTATAAAGATGTTCAAGGGACCAAGAAAAATAGGTCATAATAGCCAATGGGTGATAAGTCACAACAATAACACCTAAAATTATAAAACAGTACCTATACGTTATGTTATAATATTTATAAAATTTTAAATTTATATTATATTTGAATCAAAATACTACAATAGACAATAGTCAAAATAACATTGGAGAAAATACTCAAACTACGAAACTCAAAACAGTAGTACAATTAATCACAGAAATAAATCTAATAAAACTATTGAAAAAATCGACAGAATTTGAATTGAAATTAAAAAAATCAATTTGTTCATCATTAGCGATAGCCATCATTCTATTTATAGGAGCAGATAATGCATAATTATTTTTGTGGTTATTTAGATAGAAAGTAGTTACGATTGAAGATCTAGTTCTAAACTGAGGAATAGAAAAATTTAAAAACTTAATAGCTCCGGACAGAAGAAAAAACCATTTAGTAGTTTGAACAAAAATATTAGATCATTCACTTTTCTTCTGTTTGATAAGCTCTGGATGTTAAATGTATTTAACAATGGTTGATAAGACACAATGAAGTACACGTATATTACATTTATATTTAAGACATGAAACGGAGAAAGCGATTTTTGATATTCTCAATGCATGGAATTTGCGTATTAAGTAAAGAGACCAAACTATTGAAATATATTTAAACTTAGATCTGACTAAGGACATAAATAGAATTTTTAATGTGTTATGGTTTTTGAAATCTTTACAGTTTCTCGTAATGAAGCTTAATATCGAATAAGATTTATTGATAATATGTTGAATGTGGTGATTAAAGGTTAGATTGGACTCGAATATGACACCAAGATCACAAAATTAATTTACACGAAGTAAATGGTGATTACGTAAACTATAAGCGTGAAGAATTGAGTTACGAGATCGCGTGAAGGACATAACTTTGTATTTTTCGAAGTTTAAAGGTAATTTATTAATACCACACCAATTAGCTAAAAAACTTAAATCATCTCGTAATAAAGATGTATCGTTTCTGTTTTTTATAAGACGGAACAATTACCCATAACAATATAACCTATTATTAAAAAGTAAAAGATATAGGTACACGCTACACTTCATTATAGATACATGGCTACAATGCTACATGTTAAAATAATCTGATATTTTTGTTTGTAACATGGTTTTCTTTTTATAAAAATTGTGCAGTATTTTTGTTTTCTTTAGTATTAGTGTTTTCAAAGTTTGGGAACAAATTCACTAGGGACCCAAAATTTTTTTGAATTTTTTTTTAAACATTTGTATTTCAACGCGTTAATAATGATGGCGCAAAAAAAAAATTGAGGAAATCATTATTTTCGAAGTTATATTCTTCAAAAGTTTGGGATTTTACGTTTATAATGCACATGCGCACAAAATTGTAGGTACCTACTTTACTGCAGCGCACAGTGCCTAAAACGAATTAAAATTTTTTTCTCACGTATTTAATGAGTTATAACGATAGTGAAATCACAACTTGCACAATCAGAGAGTCATCTTATTTCTCAAACACATTAAATTAAGATGTTAAAAAAAAAAAAATTTCTGACTTAATCAATTTATTATTTATTTACACATCGTAATCAGTACTATGAATATACCTTGTTTTAACATACCAACGTAGACACGTAGTTAAGCATGTGAAAACTATGGTAAAGTCAGAATTTGGAGGCCAGACTTGGTTTTAAAGTTACAACTAATTGAAATGTATAGTATTTTCAGATACGCCCGGCGTGGTCACTTACTAGTTGCTCGCTGCGCTCACTCAGCCAATTAATAACGAAAACATCCCTCGACTTGTTATGTATAAAACCACCTTGGTTGGGTCTCGGACTTCAAATAACTAAAGCTTCAAAACCAACCCAAATTCTGACTTTTCCATCGTTTTTAACATGTACAGACATGAGTAATAACTAAATACGTTATAACTAAAAAAATTATAAAAGGGTGCTCGGTAAACCGAAATATACCTCTGATTTCACCATCATTCTTAACTCATTAAAATATGTTAAAAGAGAAAAAAATCAAAATTCGTTATAGGCGCTATACATGCGAAAGTAAAGTACAGTATTATGCGTAGGTACCTATGTGTAATACTGTAATGTAAACGTAAAATCGCAAACTTTGTAATGATACAACTTCCTAAATATTGATTTTCGCAATTTTTTTTTGAAGTATACATGATGTTTAAAAAAAAATGCTGGGTAGCATAAGTGAATTTATGCCAAAGTTTGTTTTTAATCTTGTATACAATATATGTACAATTAATAGTCATTTAACTTGACACTGCAGGTTGTGTTAATTTTCGTTATCTTGAAATTTATTACTGTAGTAAATCGTCGATAATGTGGACCGTATACGGTTTACCTATATTGCGTGGTAATTATATATAGTCTATAGATATGCGTATGTTATTGACTATTTGTCTCAATTCATAAAATATAAACGTCATTACATCCGTGTGGTTATTATAAAACATCATTAGAACTGATAACAAAAAGCATATAAAGATATATAGAGTTAGATATGAGTTAAATATGAGTTTTGCCTGCAGGATCTTTAATTTTAGGTCATTAAACCCGGTATGTCACTACAACCTGCAGTGTCATTATAAACGGTTTATACTGTATTAAATATTATCTGCATCGTGTATCGCATGTTTCCTAAGTTTTTTTAAATACTTAATAGACAAAAGTAATAAAAAGCAATATTTTCAAGAAAAACACGTTAAACGTATTTCGTAGTTGTTACACTTATTGGTATCTACTATCTATGCGGTATATCGATCAAGAAGTTCCATGACGTGGACTTTCTTGGACTCTCGATTTTGAAACCAATTCGTATCTATATACACTCGAATTTCTTCCTTTAAAATCTTGATGGTATATTCAGATATTCTAAGTATAGACAGCTAAACAGCTAGTATAGAATAGCTTCAAGCTTGTCACTAAGTGACTTCTTGCAGTGATAGTGACGACAGTTGGAAATTTTGAATGCAAACTTACTATTGTCAATAAATTAAGGGTGGTGTAACACTCACCAATTGAGATTCAAATAACCTATATTGGCTAGTAAATACTAAGTTGTATTTTATATCAAACGTCTAAAATTTTTTTCATAAAATATAATTTTAAATTCTGAGCGGAGCGATGAATGTATTAATTTTACAATGATATGTGTTTTTTTTTAAATTATTTTTTTTGGTCTGTGTACACGATAAGCACCTAGTTGAAATAATGCTTCAATTTTAAACTTCAGTATCTTTTCCGATGGGAAAGTGAATCTAGTTGGTACATTGAGAGGTCAAAGTTTAAAATTCCCAGCAGTTTTTAAAAGCACCTGGAAAATAAAAAAAAATTAAGGAAAAAGGGGATTCATGAAATTTGAAGTATAAGTATCTATATATATTGGTACTGCAGATACTAAATACCTAATAACTTCATTAATACCATATTATACTATACCATATATAATACCATATATTATATTTAACCATACCGATACCTCTATTTCTGAATTAAAAAAAAAAAAAATATTTAAAATAATTAATAAGCAATAGGTAGATGATTATAAATAACAAATATTAATAACTGCTGAAACAAGTTAGGTATTATTATTTTATTATAGATATAAAATCCACAGGCTTACTTAAATATGGTTGGTGAGTAAATACTACCTACGTATTACCATTGATTATATATAGTATTTATAATAAACGGTATTACGGCGTACACTGTTAAGCATTGTTAAAAACCTGATGGAAATTAACTGCAATTTTTTTTTAATTTTTCGTGATTTACTTGAAAGCGAGAATTTTTAAAATGTTTATAACCTTTCAAAGTACAATCTGCAGTATAACTGGGATTCAATTTTCAATCGATATAGTCACATGGATAGGTCATATATAGCTCTGTATAATAAGTATGTCAAAGTGGCGCCTAAGGGTTTTCAAATAACTGCAGGCATCATGAAATATTTGTAGGTTTTCTTCACCCGCACCCTAAAAAAATGTTCATTATAATAGGTTACAATATATTATCAAAAATAGATATACCATAATAACTGTAAATTACATCGTCTAATCACAGTTTATATAAAAAAGGTATGTACGTTTTAAAAATAAAGGAGGGGGCATTAACTGGATGAGAAGTTAAAAGTTACTTTAATTTTAACATAATTATACCTTGACTAATAATAATTAATTAACTTTTTATTTTATATGTAACTTAACGGTGACTAAATTATCCATTGTAATAACTAATAACGTAGTCTTTTCCAGTCAAATTGAAAAAAATATTATTTACAATCATACAAATCATGTATTTTATCACACAATTTAATAATTAAAAATATTAATATAACGTTAAAAATATCTGTATTTCATAATTAAGTCGCAGAGATGGACTTTGGCAATAATTCTGCCCGGGAGAACATCTAAAAACCTAAATATACCAATATGTGCACCTGAGGGTTTCATTCGATTTCTCAAAAAATAAATTTTAAGAATTTCGATTTTCAATTTATATGGTTATTTTAATTTAGGTATGATAATTATCTTAAGTGCCTACCTATAGAGTATTAGGTATTATAGGTAGGTACCTACTTATTTACTATTACGCATGTCAGTATAATTAACACTTGTTATAGATGTAAGATGTTTATAGATGTATAATTGTACAAATTGTAATACCTAATTTGGTATATAGATATACTGGTATAGCTTTACTTTCCTAGGCACCTTTTTTTTTGCATAATATATAGATTAGTATACCAACTGAAAACGACGGTGAAATGTGAATTTTGCAATCAGACTTAGTTTCGAAGTCATAGCCATTTGTAGTTTATCATTTTTATATGGTACTATTATAGCTATCTTAGCTTTTATCGTAAACAAATTGTCGTTGCGCAATGGAAACGATAGCTAATCGATAATATTTATATATATATATATATATATATATATATGTACTATAGTATAGGTACAGACACTACAGAGTTCAAAAACTACACGAATTGTCTTTTATTTTGTATTTTTTATATTTTTCGACATTATATTATATAACCGTAATTCGTTAAGTTGTTAAGAGTTAAGTTATGTGAAGTTACATACAGGACTACATAGTTTCTTATAATGATTAATAACAATTTTAAATACCTAGTCACTTTTAAGAACTGTACTATATATTCAACGTACGTAACTGCTGTTATCAGCCTGTGTAAGAAGACGCCACACCCGTATGTGTTGTTTCTGTCTTCCAAACGTGCAACATAGCAAGTGTTACGTTCACAATAATCCATTTTACTCTGTTGTTTTTAAAGTGCTAAAGGTAAAGCGGTAACCAACGATTTCGACAACGGTTTCAAGCCTTAGTTTTCAACCTTTTTAGATTCATATGGGTTTTCTGATTTAAACGGCTCGCTTACAAATAATAATAATTATAATAATAAAATAAACTAATTTTTATTTTCTATTGCGGACGCGGTTCCCTTGATAATAATCGGTGACGCCCTCGGGAGCCGCAACGGTGACGTACAGGTTGAAAACCCCTGATGTAGGGCGACCGGAAGTTTTTATTGATATTTTAATTTTTAAGCAAGTTATGATCATTTTTAAATTTACGAAAAATTAATCTAACTTTTAAATTTTGATATTATTATAGATTAATTCACTTCAATTTTAAAAACAACAGAAAAATGGATTATTGTGAACGTAACACTTGCTATTTTGTACCTACAACCTACGTTTGTAAGACGAAGACAACCAATGTGGATTTGGTGTCCTCATAATAATATTATATTATACCATAGGTTAGGTTAGGTTAGGTTAGGTATATATAGCTACAGGGTGAATCTTATGTCATTGCGTACGTTGGTTTTTTTTAAAGATTATAAATTGATGATATGGAATTTCAAAAAAACAAAAAAAGACATGTTTATTTATTTTTAACAGTGCATTTTTTTTATAACGGTATTAACATTTTTAAACTAGCAGGTGCTCCGATAGCAAAATCAACTTAATTTGTTCAAATGGTAATCACTACATTTTTTAATGGATTCTGGTAAAAATTTTTTTTTTTGAAAATGTTGATAGTCAAATCATTCATTTTGGTTAACTAGTTTATTTACTATAGTCCTCTAAAGTTTAGTAAAATATGCATTAATACTTTTAATTGAAATAATTGGTATAGGTTTAATTTAACAAATAAAAATTTATGGTAAACATAGTTCATTAAAATCATCAAAATCAGTATTATTATACCTAATCGTAATTAATTAATTAATTAATTACTTTAATTTTTTTCTACTTTTTTGTACAATAGCATGAATTTTGATTCTTTATGAGGTGGCTAAGTTGATGGTAGTTGATATTAATATGTCTTATATGTATTGGAGTTAAAAAAAAATGTGTAACAAAAAAAAATTCAATGTTTTTTGGTGTTTTTCTCGTAGTGGTATAAACTATAAACCTTAAATTTGAATTCTGAAAATTTTTAGATTCCCTATAATGGTAGATATTTCATACAAAGTATGAATTTAGGAGTTAAAATTCATCCCTCTTCATTCATGTAAATTTACGGTGTATTCATTCTTAGTATAATTTGTATAGAGAATATGGTTAACTTACAAACCACCATACCAACTATATCAACGGACAGCTTACAATTAACAGTCGACACATTATGCAATGTGGTGAGACTTTCTTGTAAAACTATTTAAAGTAATAATTAAAAAATGGCCTTTCTAGGCAGGAAGCTGCATTGTTTTTAATGGAATTAGAGTTGTATCATAGGCACCGCCCCAAATAGTAATACGATAGTTAATTATAGATTCTACTAATACTTGGTATACAATTTTAATTTTATTAATTTCTAGTAAATTAGCTAAGTTTTTGAAAGCATAGATTATTTTTCTCAGCTTTATTGTTGTCTATTTTATGTGGTCATACCATTTAAAGTTGTGACACATTTCAATGCCTATATGTACTTACAAGATTTTACTATTTTTAATGAAGTTTGACAAGTATATGGATTTATATTAAAGCTTTAATTTTCATGAATACATAGGCTAGATATAGATGGTTGGTTAGAATTAATTAAATAGCGAGGTAATAGGTAAGTCTTATCTAAGTTAAGGAATAGGTTATTTTCACAATATAGCCAATTATTGATTTTTCTCAAGTCATCTTGCATATATGAAAAAACCATGTCCCAAGAATTACCCTTTACAAATAGTTTATTGTTGGTAGTCATTGTTGTCCGCATAACAAACTAGTTTACCATGTATATTTAAGTCATTTATTTGGTTAATTTGAATGGGGCATTGTTTAACTTTTAGCGAGGTTGATATTTATTTTAATTCTCATTTCGATACATAATATATATTGATTTTTTCTGCATCAAGTTCACTTTAAACATCTAAAGTGCGGAATTTATTGTTTATACAAACGGTTAATATACCTATGTTTACGCATTTTTAATGTTGATCCAGTTTGATTAACCCTATGCAGTTGATTTTTCATTAAGTTGTTCAGTTGTCCACCTTTGAACCTATACTAGTTGGTGCATCGTGCATAATATATTATATTGAGTTTGTGTATGATTTGAATATAAGTTTACTATAATACAATATTCTTACAATGATTCACATTAGTTAATCGACAACAATTATGCACTAAAAATTCACAAACATATTACAGATACGAGTGTATGATCGATAATTTACTATTGATTTACGCGGTCCGATTTATTGTACAACAATAATATTATATTATCGCATAAATGTAAAGCAACGGTCTCGCGTGGGCGATTTTCCATATTATTACCCTACAATTATTATGCGAAACTATAGTATAGCTGCCTTTTTCATATACTCGAACAGTACAATATCATATTATGATATATGAAACAACATGTTTTGAATTTCTTGTAATTCACGTAAATTATAAACACTGTTTTCAAAAAGTATTAAAATTACCTACCTATAATAATAATATAAAATATATATTATATATAGGGTGATTTATTAACCATATATTCACCACAATGTTTTTATTTAATAATTATTAATTTATTCAAATTCTAATTTTCAGAATTTTTAAATATGTTTAAACACTTTAAAGACCGTATTAATAATCGTTGAGATATATTTTACTAGTTAAGGAATGTTCTGTAGCGATACGGATAACTGTTTTTCAAACGCGAACTACCCATTTTTAACTTCATAATTATTTAGTGGATCATTTCTTTGAAAATTATAATGTACCTACCTATACTTAATTAAAAATTCAAACGATTATTTTCTTATTTATTAAAATGTTTATATTAAGGAATAAGTGAATAATAGTCCTTAATGGTTTTACAAAAGTAAATAGGTATAATATTGGGTTTAGTTTAATATATTATACTTGAACCATTTTTTCAAACTATAAATGTTGAAAGATTAATATCAATAACTAAAATGTTCATATATATTATCCTTATAGTATAGGTATCTAAAGTTAAATAGCTCAAAAACTACTCGTTCAAATTTTGGTTCTGATACTTCATCATTTTCAGACTTATTATCTGCAAAACAATTTACAACACTTACAAAAAGGGAATTCTCATTTGAAAAACAGAAGTTTGTATTTCAGGACGCTCCTTGGGTAGTACAAAAACTCTTGAGAATTTGAAAATAAGGTTTTCGAGTGTATTTAAAATTTCCATAAATCAAATTTAATAACTGAATTATTGAAGAAAAAAAGGGTTTGAGTATGCTTGGTGAAACATCCTGTATATTATTTTCCATCGTCGCCGAGGGACCTTGAGCGGTGGTGATCGGCCGTATGTTATAATTCAAGACCGGCGTGCGACGGTCGGTTCTTCAAGGCAGGACTGCAGGAGAGACATTATTATAATAATATGTGGTCATGATAATAACATCGCTACGACCGAAACAGAATTACGCCCTTAAAGAGTAGGAACCGTGACACAGCCCGACAATTTATATTATTAAGTTTCACTATAATAATATATTATTGCCATTATATTGTTTAGACTGTTTAGAGTGTAACATTTCTTGAGAATAGAACGTTTATATACCTACCTATATGGCTGAATGTATACGTAATGTATACATCGTACAAGCGTGCGTCATATATAAGTAATTATGATGTATAGACTATCTATATTTACACACTTGAAACAGATGTCATCATTTAATGGCTATATAATAAATTAATAATATAATGATTACACTCGCATATTGACTTTGTATTGAATTCACAATTTTGTTTTTCTTTCGTTTTTTTGTGCATCCCACGTCATCTTTAAGCACAGTAAAAATTCGACATTCAAAACTCCGAGGGTAGTTTCGGGTAGAAAATGGAATAAGTTGGCACTTTTAATGGGGGTTAAAATAAAAAAATGCCATTGCTTTTCAAAATAATAAAAATAAAAGAGTTCAAAACAAAATTAGCAAATTTTTACACAAAACCAGTTTTTGACAAAATCGGTTTTGTTTTTCTTTGATGAAATTTAAGAATCAATAACCACAGGGACTTGACATTTTCACCAAATATTCATATTGGCATTTACTAGAAATGTTACGAATTTCAAAATATTTTGTCCTATTTATAATTACTTTACATTTTCTACTTTCTTAGTTTATTTCTATTTATGTAATATTACATTTTTGTTAGCGTACAAAAAACCTTGGAAATTGAATACAAGGTTACATAAAAATACATTTTGTCAATTTTTTTTATAAGTATTAAATTTTAAATTTTTACGAAAATCATCAGTCATGCAAATTTGCAAATTATTTTGAAGCACAACATTTTTAAAATTCTTTATTTTCTTCACCTTATGCTTAAAAATGTAATACGAGATTCTTCTTAAGTTTACTTAAGATACTCTATAGTTTACTATATTTTCAAATACTAATGTATTTGATGCCAATTAAGGTTGAGTGTCCAGATGTGATATACAAACATGGGCATCACTAGAGTCAAAATTCTGAGGTTGCGAAAAATTATTTTTATTAATCTTCTATTTAGTTAAAGTACTCCTCGATGGCTCGATACTCCTTAGTGGTCCTATGTATACAAATATACCTATTTATTTTTATAAAAAGTATCTTTTTATTATAAACTGTTAAGAATATTATTGTTTTTAAAGATGTATATTCGTCTTATAGTTCAGCGTGTAATGTGCTATTTAATATACCTACCTATACCTATAAGTCAGTTAGTTTTACGAAAATTATCGTTTTGAACCTACGCAACACGTCAATATTTCAGAGTTGATAAAAAACATGTTTTTATGTTTAAAACGTCTTTTTATAAATTATTTTTTTAACCACCTTAAACATGTTTTAAACATGATTTAATCGAGTTTAAAACAAAATATGTAATTTATTATCTATAATTATTGTGTAAGTTCAGACTTACAAAAAAAAAGAAATCAATTAATTCATAATTTATTTATTAAATGTTATCAATAATAATAATTTTTTTTTTAAATTTATAAATTTGTTTATTAAACCATAAACAATGTATTTATTGTTACAAAAAAAATTAATAAATATGAGTTTCCGGTAGGTACTTACTTAGTTATGTAATAAGTTATGTGCTCATATATTATATATTTTTCTGTTTTAAGCAACTGTTTTTTTTTTATGTTGTTTTAATCATTTGTTTTCAACGTGTTAAACAAAACCATGTTTGATTAATTTAGATGTTTAAAACATAATGTTTTAAACATCTCAACTCTAATATTTTAATTTCTAAATTCAGTTGACGACTGATATGAAGATAATAAACTAAATAAACATTTAAAATATTGTAATAGGTACATAGGTATATAGGTATATACTATATATAGTTGCTAATAATCGCCATGCTCACCAATTAATAGTTAATTATTATTATTATTTTTATCTTTGATTCTTAGTTTTATTGTACCTACATAATTTGATTATGGTTAAACAATAAAAGAATAATTAATGTTGTTGAGTACCTATTATACCTATAGGCGGAAATCAAATATTTTTACGGTATGGAGGGGGGAGCTAAAATACAATAAAAAATGTATTGCATCCCTCAAACTTTCAATATTAAAATTGCATTACCTATATAGATAATGTTACAAGATTATTTAGCTTATTATTTAAATAGGTGTCAAAGCCCAAAAATGCACAAATTATTTTGTATTTAAGAGGACGCCACACTTGCATGCGTTGTCTCCGTCTTACAAACGTATATAACATAGTAAAATCACGATTGGCGGGCAGTTTTGGAAATAGATAATTAAATAATTATCTATAGATACCTAAAAATAATAGATTATTGATAGGAGTTTATCTAGATAAAGAAAGTAGATCAGATTTAATTAAGTAGATAGATTCTAGATAAAGATAATAGATAAAAAAAAAATAAGCTTTTTTTGTATTTTTTTACACTCGAAAAAACTATGCAGTGGTTTAATCAGAAACATCCCAAGGTGGGGGGGGATTGCTAGATTAAATACCATATATATATAGCCTTGCCTGTATACTACACAAACCAGTGGGGGTGGCGGGCCAAAATACGCCACTGGAACTATTAGTACAACGATTTATAAATATACTTCTTCACTATTAATCTTCTTCTTTAAAAATTCAAAAACTGTGGTCTGTGTTACACATTAATATGCATCATTAATTTGATAATATTTTTTAACTAATGCTTTTACTCAAATTCAATTAATAAAATTAGGTATGCACTATAAGTACTTAGATAATACAATAAAATAAAATGTTTATTTATTTATTTAAAGATAATACTCCAAAGGGTGTAAATGAGTACAGGAAATTTCGTACAAACTTAAATTTAGTAGTATAAATACATATACAAAGAAAAAATTACATAGTTACAAGTACAAATAGGTAATTTAAGAACTACCTATTCATTACAATATTTTTTAACTTAGCTGGAGAGTCAAAACAAAAATCAAAATTAGGTATATTATTACAATGTTTCAAAAGTCGGTACTCCGGACTATTTGCAATTAAGCTATTAGAGTACTGAAAAACCATAAAGAGAGGATTGTTTCTAGAATTAAAAGCGGGTACTCTAAAATTATTTTTTTGCATAAACTCAGAACAAATTAACAACCCAGAAATTAATTTATAAATAAAAGTTACATCATTATATTAACGTCTAGAATTTAATGGTTCAAGAACAAGTTTTAAAGCAATAGCGCCTAGACTTGCATCAGCCTTACCTAACTTAAAAGCTATAATTCTCTTACCTACCTATAACTTGAGCTACTCATACGACTTATAACAATTTAGAAAAAAACATAATAACCTGTATACATAAAGCTTGTATAGGTATAATATGCCATTATGGATATATTTTTGTAATAATTGATTTGTCAAAGACTTAAAATTCAGTTGTGATGCATTATTATCATTCTTGTCGAAACGTATGGTTTATTTGAACATTATACAAAGATCGATCATGATATTATGAAATAAACTTGTCATCACTCATTCACTCATCATTTGGCCAAAAAATTTTAAAGGATGTAAAAAGTTCCAAGATACTTAAAAGCTGAATGTTTACACTTTCGCAAATTCATTTCAACACAAATAAATTTATTAAAAAGTTATGATAAATCCCCAGGGTGTCTTATTTTAAAATTTATCAAAGGTAAAACTTTAAAAGTTTGTCGAAATTTAAAAATATTATTGAAAATGTATTTGTGTATTGTGGTGCGATTATTTTTCGTTCTAAAGACAGTAAAAAACTACACGAGATCAATAATGACAAATTAATGTCTTTAGGATTAGCTTTATTAAATACTGATCTTTTAAAATGTTTAAGTATGGATGAGTAAATTTTGCCACCGCAAAAGCTTAAAAGAAAATTGTTAGAATATTTTATATTGTAAATACAAATTTCAGTTTTTAAAATCACCGTTATAAATTATTTTAGCTTCTAAATACTCTGTTAATATAAGTGCAATAGGTACATTTGTGACGAGTGTAAATACATTTTTAATTTAGCTAAGTGATACAGTATAGCATTAATGGGCGCTTGGGAAATCTTACCTACTGCAAGATTTTCTCTTAAACCGGACATGCCTATGATGACACACCTATACATAAGTTTATTTTTAAAATTTTTTTTTTATTTACTGTATTATTTAAAATTAAATAAAATATTTTGAGAATCGAGATAGGTATTAGGTTTAGGTTATGGTATTCGTTTTCAATGAGAATCAAGTATAAACAATGAATGATTAAATATATATATATACAATGCAGATTTCAGTTGGCTGATTCTCATTATTAATTTACATTAAGTGGGTAGATACCTTTATATTATGCATACTAGTCCGAATAAAATAATTGTCAATTTCATAGGAATTGCCAATTATAGACAGATGTCATCCCCGAAGTGGCTTCAAAACTGAAATCCAATATCACCATGGTAAATAAAATAGTTATAATAAATGTTCAATGACATAAAATACGGAGAAATTTTCTTGTTGGTGACTGGATTTGTCAATTTAGTAAAATTACATATTAAAGTTGGAAGGTAGCTATAGCAGGTATGCCTACTGAAAAAGTGCAATAATAGTTGGTAATGGTCCTGTATGCGACCTTAAAATCCAATTCCAGTAGCACCCATAGCATTTTTTTCTTCGGAGGTGGTTGTGTTAATAATAATTTTATCAAAATTGCATCTATTTATCTACTAGAGGAGAGGGAGAAATTTAGAGATTTATTTTCACGAAAGAAGATATTTCGTCGGGGGGGGGGGGGGGTAGAGTAGTACATTAGTTTCTCGATCACTACGCTATTTAACAATAAAAAAATTATTTTTCTCTAAAGTAGAAGCACATATTTTTATGGTTTCTACAACTTCAAAGTTACATTTTAATGTTTGTGTACTTATAATTTTAGACATTTTAGTCTTCATGGTAGCATACATAACCATAAAAATATTTTATAGCATATTAGGTCATCGCGTACCTATTGGGCCTTGTGTGCAAGATGTTCACCTGCAAATTAGAGTTCAAAATATTCTAATCGACTAATCGGTTTTAACTTAACCGGCTGAGCTGCCGGTTAAATAATAATAGTATTACATTGACGTTAATAAAATAGTATCTCTGTGAATTTTACTCGACAAATGTGCAAAAATATCATTAAAATATTATAACTATTAATGTATTACCATTTACCATTATATAGAGCAAAATGTCATCCATGGTTGCCAGCGCAGTAGGTATAATATATATATATATATATATATATTATTCCATAGAACAAGTAAATAATAAAAACGTTCGGTGAAAATAACATTGCACAGTGCACATATTAATACATATTATACAGATTATTATTATATATCTATAAAGGCTATGGCTCATAAAGTCATAAACAAGTACTAACATACTAGCTAATACATACCTACCTTTTTTCAGACCTTTCTTTAAAATATCTAAATAAAAAATTAGTTTTAAATTCATAATTTACTAAAATACTTAATCATTAATATTGCTAAACAAATAGGTAATTAGGTAAGTCACTATAAGTCCATATTTTATTCAATTATTATTATTATTAATTAAGATTAGTCATCCCATATAATTTTTACCACTGTATTTTTTATTACATTTACTAATAATACAAAATTTAGAGGGACTTTAATAAAATAAAACTATTATTTGTAGAGGTTAGAGAACTTCTAACTTCTAAGAGATTGTTGATAAAATAAAAGTTTTAATACATCGGTTGTGTATATAGAAATACAAAATATATACCTATATCATAATATATCAGTACATTATTATCATTAAAACAATTTAAATAATTTATTATGGTATTAATTTGTTAAACGTTTTATTAAAAATAAATCATTATTGTTTATAAAAGTACAGGAATTTTTATTTCAGTGAATATAACAATTGCAACGGCACTAAAAAATGAAAATATACAAATGTATTACTGTTATGATAACTATTAAATTATGAATAAATTTGTTTTAAGATTATTTAAGTTTATTCATTTATTGTATTATTATTTATTCATAAATAATAAACCAAAAATTATACATTTATATTTTAAGTATATTGTATATACACATAATTAATAAAAGGTAAATAAAAGACAGCATGCATAACTATATATGAATCAATCAACAATACTATATTTTTATAGTATTACAGATGATCTATTAAAAATTGTTTAAATTAAAGAACGCATTTAAAAACGAAAATATATAAGACATTTGTGATTATTGAAGTTTATTCATTTATTGTATTATTATTTATTTATAAATAATAAACCAAAAATGTATACATTTATATTTTAAGTATATTGTATATACACATAATTAATAAAAAGTAAATAAAAGACAGCATGCATAACTATATGTGAATCAATCAACAATACTATATTTTTATAATATTACAGATGATCTATTAAAAATTGTTTAAATTAAAGAACGTATTTAAAAACAAAAATATATAGAACATTTTTCCATTATTTAGTGGACATAAAAAAATAATGAAAATTCCATATCAGATAAACTCAAGTTTTCGATAATCTATTTCTTGATAACGTCAAAGTTGTTAGCTTTCAATTCCTGTGACTTCAAAGATGCACCTCCAATGGCGACTTCCTCTTGACTTTCAGATCCAGTGCTAGCTGACTTGAATAGAGATGATGCGTCAGATGATGCTGAATCAGCAGAGAAAGTGTTGAATGGAGCTGGTGTCGAAGATCCGAAGAAAGATTGTTGGCCGAAACTGAATGGAGCTGCGGATGAACCAGCGAAACCATCTTGGACGATGTTAGAGCCGAAGAAACCAGCCGGGCTGGCAGTTGAGCTGTATGAGCTTATTGGGCTAGCGGTAGAGCTAAATGTGCTTATTGGGCTAGCTGTAGAGCTGTATAATGCACTTCCAGACGCTGGAGTAGAGCTGTAGAATGCACTGTCAGATGATGGAACAGAGTTGTAGAATGCACTGCCGGATGATGGGATGGAGCTGTAGAATGCACTTCCAGAGCCTTGAGCCAAACCAGATGAGAACGTTTTGTAACCAGATTGGCCAATGAGAGCTTGACTGGATTCATATCCTAAAGCGACCGGAGATTGTTGATAGTAATGGACAGTGGCAAAACGTTGAGCTGGAGCTGCAACTGGGACTGGGACTTTAACTTCAACTGGGACTTGAACTGGGTATGGGACTCTCTTTTCTACTGGATATGGGACTGGCCTATCCACAGATACTGGAACTTTAACTTCTACTGGAACTGGAACATTAACTGGAACTTCGTACCTTACTGGATAGGGAACCCTCTTTTCAACGGCATATGGGACTAATTTTTCTACTGGGTATGGCACAGCTTTTTCTACAGCGTATGGCACTGGCTTTTCGACAGCTACTGGGTATGGCACTGGTTTTTCCACGGGATAAGGTCTGTCAACATTTACTCTCACTGGGTAAGGCACGGGTTTCTCAACTGCGTATGGGACGGGTTTCTCGAATGGAACAGCAACTGCGTACGGCCTGTCGACTGGGACTTTCACTTCATAAGGTACTGGCTTTTCAACCGGGTATGGCACTCTCTTCTCAACTTCGACTGGGTATGGCTGAGGAACGTGAATTGGACGGTCTACATTAACTTTAACTGCGTATGGCACGTGTTTTTCTACAGTGACTTGGTATGGGTGTGGTACACGAACATAGACGGGGTATGGCACTCTCTTTTCAACTTGGACGTAGTATGGAACTGGAACTTCCTTATGGATGGTAACTTCATGGTGGGGTGCAGGGGCGTTGGATACGACTGGAACTTCAACCGCATCGTGGTTAATTGAGTCAGACTTGATGATTGTTCCTTGAGAGTAAGACGGGGCAAAAGCTCCTGAATAGTATGAACCATATGATGTAGCGAAAGCCGGTGACCTATTTAAAAGAACCGCTTCTGGGTTAGATGAAACAACAGGAGAAGCTCCACCTGCCAAAATTGAAGCCGGGGTGGAAGAATATGCAAAGCTTGCGTCTGATAGTGCGGAACCAGATATGAAAGGTGCTGGTGTAGACGAACCAATTAGAGCAGCTGGGGTGGAAGAACCGAAAGATCCATCGTAGAATGGAGCCGGTGTGGAAGATCCAATGAATGATGCTGCATCGAAAGATTGAGCGGCAGCGGCGTTGGAGTAAGCATTTGACGCAAAAGAGTTACCGAATGCGAACGGAGCTGGTGTGGAGCTGTAAGAAACGGATTTGAATGGTGTAGCAGTGGACGAGAACGAGCTGCCAAATGCAAATGGGGCTGGGGTTGACGAGCCAAAAGTTTTGGCGCCAAATGAGAATGATGGGTTGAAAAGGGTGTCTCTTTTCTTCTCGTCCTTATTTACCGGCTTGACGTCAGCAAACGCGGTGGACACAACTAGGAGTCCTAGAAAAGCAGCTTGGATCTGAAAAAAGGAATGATAATTAAAATCATATACTAATAATAGTTACTTCGGTATCATAAAATATAAAAAATATAAAATCGAGATGGACAATCCACGGCGGATAGAAAATCTAAGAAAAAAACTTTTTTTTTACGTCTAACCAATTGCTAGTAGAAATAATATGAATATGATTTTAATATTATTAATTGCGGATAAGCCACGCTAAAATAATTGATTCAATCTATTATCTAAATTTTTCTTAAATCGTCAAAATTGATCGAGTATTTTTGATTTTATAAGCCTCAACAAAAAAATTGCTTCTTATATATAAAAGCTGATATTCAATTTTTCATTTATACAAAATAGCTTTATTAGATTAAATGAAAAATATAATAAAATATAGAAAATGATAACCAATCAAAATAAATATTTTATTTTCTGTAACCAATGAAAACTCTACATGGCTAGATATAAACAAAAAAATATTTGATTTTCGTGAGCCAATACAAAATTCATATGTTAGGCATGATCCATCCTATAGCGAAGTATATGGGTTACAACTTAAAAACGAAGCTACTAACTCTCAGGGAAGCTATTGATAAAGCTTTTATTGAATACGGCTCATTAGTTTTTGTGGCTATACCTAGATGATAAAGAATTCATTCTTTTTTTATATAATTTAAATTATTTCATAGTCTGAAAAAATTATTGAAATATAATATAGTTGTGTGTACAACTACAGTTACTCTATTGATAACCTTACCTAATAATATAATGAGTAAGTGTATAATTTATTATAAATAAAATTACAATAAAAAATATTTAATATATATATAATATAACTTATTAAACATTTAAACATTTTACAACTAATAACCAAAATAATTTAAAGCATTTCATGATAATATAAAATAACTTTGTGTAAAATATATTGTTTTTAGTAATTTTTATTATTTTTTGTCTTAGTAATAAGTATACCTACCTAGTTAATACTTATAGTTATTTCTATGCAAGTGCAGCTTATAAAATTGTGAGGTATTTTTATATTTTATAATTATTAATTTGTAATTTGACAAGTTTATCATTTTTATGTATCTTTAAGTTATGATCATGTCATAAAGACTAATTAAATTAGTATATTATCAAACATAATATTATTATAATTAACAACTTTTTTTTTTATTTCACAAATGCATATACACATCTATACAATTTTGTACAATAAGAATATAGGATAAGGGTTATAAACGTGGATTTCATGAATAAGACGCCACCCATTAGTGGCACTTAGCTTGGTGTTATAATTAACAACTAAATAAAATAATAAGTTCAAATATTCAAAAATATAATATTAGTGTCCTGTATTTTTAGTGTACCTATAGACAGTAGTACCTATGTTATTAATATTTGATTTCCAACTATTACATTTTTAATGTTCATACTCAGAGATTATAATAATAATTATAAAGGAAGAATAGTAAAAAGTTTCAAGACACATAAAATAATTTGTCTTAAAAATTAAATAGGTATTTATACAGTTTTTATTATTAAACAAAGTAGACCTTAGGTAATTTTAAATACCGTGACGTTGCTTAAATTTAAAGATTTATTAATTATCAAATAAGTGTAAAATAAGAAATACATACTCGAATAGTAAGTTACGTTAAGTATATAGGTTCTATTATATTACTATTATATTATGATATTATCATTTTTAAATGAATAAAATTGGATATTTGTACGTAATGTATGTTATTTTATATTTTTAGTTACATTTCCAATAGTTAGAAACACGAGTCGTTCGGCTATAGAAGTATAATTATGTGATAAGTATAAGACAAAAATAATGTCATGTTCGTTCTTACCATAGCACCGGACACCATAATGCTTGTGGCTTCTGCCTTGTTGCCTGCTGATGGTACTGTTCAGCTCTGCAGCAACCAATTGACTGGATACTTTACTGAACGTCGGCATTTACTATATATACACGCGCGGCATCACAATACACTGGATGGTCTCCGGTCAAAAATATTGTCAAAAACCAGTAATCCGGGATGGGAGAATTTTTTATGGATATCTGAACATGAAAAAACTCCTTCTGCCGATAAATGTTCGAAAACCGTTCCAAGGTTTATTTTTTTATTACGATTTTTTTCAACATATTAAATGTAATTGGTCTTAAATTGTATTATATACGTGATTTTATTAAAAATTTTTTTCTCCGTATGTGTTTTTTTTGTTAGGTCTTCTTGTGTCCGAAAACCGGTTGTCCGTCTGCTCATCCGAGGGTTGCACAACCGTAATATTATACATAATATTGATACTATGATATGGATTCTGCAAAATCAGCGACCTTCGGCCACTAAAATGTATTCCATTCCACATCTATCGGCTCACAGACATTCGCTCTTTCGTTATTGTCACTACGGTGTCGTATAATAGGAGATAAATGAGGTGCTCACGGTAAATGGTAATCACGATTCACGACGATATTGGATGAAAAACAGGCCAAATTGTATTCATTTTTTTAATGCATTCATTTTATAATATATTATTATTTAAAATTATGGAGATATCAAATTTACATAATGTAAATGTTGGTTCTTCATAACATAAACATTATATTATATTATTGTATATTATTATATATTTGATTGGCAATACGCGTGTGTTACGAGTTTCAACCTAAAAAAACAATGTTAGTTGCATTAATATGCAGTTTATTTCATATTTGTGGTTTCGTTATTTTATTAGGTTTATAAAATTATATGATTTTAGACATTTTATGAAAAATATTACAATTTTAATCGTAAAATTATTAAAACCTATTTATAAAATCGATGAGTTTAAATTTATTTTGATTATCTTTTATTCTAAAAATGATTAAATATCATTTTAATATTAAAATATTACCGATAGGTAATTAAAAATAATATATTAATACTTTTTAAAAGTTCATGTACAAACAGTACAATATGCGTACCTTTGAAGTTTATACCTACCAAATACCAAACGTAATGTACGTTGATGTATTATTGAATTATTATATTTATTTGTTAGTTAACATCAAAGTATTGTATCATAATTTAAAATGACATAAATATAAAAGTACAGTTTAAATTAAATTTAAAAAAAAGGGTGTCAAGTAGATGTCGCTCTGCTGTACAGTAGGTTACAAGTAGATCACTGTATAATGGATGGTATTAAATTTGAATTCAATGATATAATATCATTGTATACGAAAAACGATTCTGAGCGGAGACGGTATGTCAGTCTAGGATATTTTAAATTATATTGATATTGTTATTTTACGGTAGCTGCTAAGTTGAATTAATATTATTCACATTATTTAATTATTAACCTAAAATTATCAATGATACTAGAAAAATATTATAATATATACTTTTACTCGTTAAAATTGATTTTAATATGTAATTTCGTCCAAATTTAAAATTAAAATACTAAAAAAACTAAAAAATTTGAAAATTGAAATCGTCCGTAAAAAGCTGAAAAACAGTCAAAATATATTAAAAATTAGATGGTATATAGAAAATGCTTATGTAAACATTCAGTGAAATTTTAATGCATCTACAGTGATTTGTTTTTGAATTGCAACAAAATAAGAAAATCGCTACATGAGAAATCGAGTGAATATCTAATCTTGTACAAATTTGAACTTAAAATGCTCATAAAAATTTATTATGACTTGCTTATAAACTTTTTTTTATTGATAAAATTAGGCAAACTTATGAGGAATCTTGTATTACATTTTCAAACCTTAGATTTAAAAAGAAAAATTTTTATGAATTTCTAACTCAAAATAAATTGCACATTTTCGTCATTTTTACGTATTTTGTCAAAATTTGAACTTTGATTACCTATAAAAAAAAATTGTGACTACGGATTTTTAATATTTTTCATCTGCCTTTGAAACTATATATTAGAAGCCTCCTATTAAATTTTCAAGATTTTTTACCCAACAGATAAAATTTTATTGACATTTATGGAAAAAAAAAACTAAAAAAATTGGAAACTGAAAATGTCCGTTAAAAGCTCAAAATAAGTCAGAATATTTTGAAAATGCTTGTATAAACATTCGGTCAAAATTTCATGTCTCTACGGTCATTTCTTTTAGAGTTATACCAAAAACCAATATCGATTTTGTCGAAAATTGGTTTTCCGTAAAAATTCCCGTTTTTCCCCTAATTTTTCATTTGTTTTTCACGGCGCTCATGAAAACTACTGGGAAATTCACTTTCCTATCAGAAAAGGTACTATTGAAGAAAATCGAAGCATTTTTACTGTCCTAAACCGTGATGACAGACACAAAAAAAAAAATAAAAATAAAAAAAAAAACACACATCATTGTAAAATCAATACATTCATCGCTACGCTCAGAAACTAATATTAACTTTATTGATAAGTTCAACTCTTAAAAACCATTTACGGTCTTATGAAAATATGAACATTTCAATATCTTAAATTTAATGTTTAAGTAATCATTGTGTTTGATAGTGATCATATCATAACACATTTATCAGATATTTTACATTATATAATTTTATAACACTATTTCATAGGATGTATTTACATATTATTATATATAAATATAAATTAAAAATACATTTAATACCTATCGCTATTTCAAGACTAATTTAAAATCTATTTTTCATTATATCTACCTACCTATTACATTGTTTTGGATTCTGAGCGGAGTTGTAATATATAATATACATGGCATAGTTCTATATATTGACTCTTTTTGAACATATTTTGATTTATAGGTAGAGGTGTGGAATGTTCGATTTTAGATTCTGAGTGGAGCGATGAATGTATTGATTTTACAATAATATATGTGTTTTTTACTTTTATTTTGTTTCTGTGTTTGTGTACACGATAAGTAGTCTAAATAATGCTTCGATTTTCAACATCAGTATTTTATTCGATGGGAAAGTGAATGTAGTTGGTGCATTAAGCTAGGAGGTCAAAATTCCCAACAGTTTTCAAAAGCGCAGGGTAAAACAAAAGAAAAATTAAGAAAAAACGGGAATTTTTAAACTCAAAATCGGTTTTCGACACAATCATCGATTTGTTTTCAACTGTTTACGGACACTTTTAGTTTTCAATTTTTTTTTTTTTTTTCTATAAATGTCAATCAAATTTCATTCGGCCAAAAAGCTTGAAAATTGAATACAAGGCTCCTTATTATTTTCACACTGACAGTTGAAAAATAAAAAAATACATAGTCACATTTTTATTTAAGCATTTAAGTTCGAATTTTGACAAAATTAAAAAAAAAAAAGTGTCGTTAAAAATGTATAAAATGTTCAACTTTTATAGCTAAAGATTGAACATTTAAAACAAGGTTCCACGTAAACAGATAAATAAATTACTTTATTCACAATAATATCATCAAATATACATAGTAATATTTTACTTAGAATCGTTTTTCGTATACACGGATATTATATCATATTGAATTCAAATTAACATCATCCATTGCAGTGACCCACTTGTACAGCAGAGAGACACCATACTATTGTCAACCTTTATCAAGTTTTTTTCCAATAATCGTCGATAAACTATTTTCGTTATGTCAAAAAGTTTAAAAATGTAATACAAGATTCCCCATAAGTTTTGATATGGATAAACGTGTATAAATAGCATACACAATTAGACAATTTTAAATTGTTCCTGATTTTAAAAAGACTTATTCTTATTATTAACTGTAGAGTTAACATGATTGATAAATGATTTCAAATATAGATTCATATTGATTTATTATGGTAAGTTAAAAAAAGTTATTATACATTATTTTAATGTGGTGCAATATACGAATTTGATATGATGAAATAATAGCTAAAAAAAACAGTTTTTGTGGGTTCATATTATGCAGATTACATAATGATATTTTATCAAGTTTTATGTGACGCAAATTATAACCTTAAAAAGTGTCACAAATTACCAAAATTAATTTGTAAATGTGGAGCAAATTAATTTTTTTTTTTTTTTGGTTGTTAAACTACATACGTCCGGTTAATGTGATCGTTATTATGTATTGTTAATATAAAATATAAATTACATGTGATTTTTTTCTAAACTTTCCGTAAATTACTTAGGAAAATTGCAAAAACGTGAAGTATCGTTGCAAGAGAAGGAACAAAAAGTGTACAAACACCGACCTCGAACACGTTCAGTGTATACCTACGTGTATAATATAAAATTCTTTTGACATCCTTAGTCTGTGCGGGTTATTTCCTGTTGGGATTTTTTCAAAGATTTAAAAAAAGTTTTTTTTGTAATAATAGATATTATAATAATAATATGCAGTTGCACTATAGTTTTATTAGAACAATCAACATTTCTCAAAAATCGTTATTCCAAACGCTTTTTACGAGCGTTTCAAGTTTGAACAACTTTCTTAAACACTATATTATTATTTATTATTATAACATATCTGCGAGCTCCATTCAGAATTGTTTTTCGAATGCGATGATTTATTGTTTCTTTTAAACGTACTAACACATTTGGTAATACTGCTGAAAAAATGTAAAATATAACTCGCTACACGCAAAACCGTACACCTAAATAACTTGTCTCCGAATCGATTTTTTTCACTTCAATTGTGTTATACTGTCAGTTTTTTTCTATTGGTGTACCTACCTACATACACGGTTCAAATTATTTATTAATCTATAAGATGATGTCAGGTCATTATTTTTTTCTCTCTCTGATCCAAGCGTAACTCTTATCTTTAGTACCTACCTATCGGATTTAATTGGCCTGTTATTAAACTTAAATCTAAGAACATAATCTGTGTTTTTACGTTGATTTTTTTACAATATTTCAATTTTCATTCGAGTTGTAGCTGCATGTAAAATAATATATCAGGTACAATTCAAAACTGATTAAGTGTCGCTATAAAATTTAAATGTTATTGAAAAGCCAACATACAAGCACAAATATAGTTTTTAAATTATTACATAAAGTTATTTAATTTATAACAGGTCAATTCAATCTATACACCTATTATAGATAAACACAAGGTTGGTCTTGCTGAACACAAATTTACTATGTTGTGAGTGTGCGTCAGAGAGAGAAAATAAACTGTTCGCTGAAATCCTCTTAAGTCTTGACGTCTCACCGCGACAATTGATTAAATTATTTTGAATATTTTTACATCTACATCTCGTTATAAAAATTTAAAACTATTGTTGTAGACTGTATATTATATAAAGTATAAGCTATACAGCCACAACAGCATTCGATCGGAGCTTCGGAATTATGCTCAACAAAACCTTCAAAGCGTGCATCTAACGAATTCCTTTGTCATAATGATCGACGGTGTTGACCATCGGGTCCGTTGCAGCATTGGTATCTTGATCCAAACCACCCTGCACCGCCACCACTATACATTGAGCTCAGTCAGGCCTTTTGACTGGGGTTTGGATTTTGTACCAGAAGCTTTTTTTTCGGTTGGACAAAAGTATTATGACTTAGGTTTATCACAGATGACAGAAATGTTGATAAACTTATATAGGTGTACGCTATATACTTACTTACGTCGATACATTAATTCTCATAATCCACTATGATTATACTAATAATTAATATGTAAACTAACAAGATACTCAAAGGTATTTATTTTTGCTTTTTTTATTCATCATTTTTTTTTGATTGATTATTTTTACTAACACCGAGAGTTAATATTTAAACTTTCTAGAGTTTTACTTTTCAGTATAGCGTTTCGTTGAAATGTGGAATTAAAAAATATTTTTATTTCATCGGGCGTATTATCCCCCACTAATATATCAGCATCGATATGGTTTGTATTTTTTTTGTTCAGAAATGAGTTCATCACATTTAACGCTTATTGGAGCGCGTACAAACTTGTACAACAACAGGTAACGATAATATTGAAAACGATTTACCTGGTTAAGTACTTACACTCTGTTTATTGTGCCCGGGAACATTATTTTACAGCTTTGTATAGTGTAGAAGACTAGGTCAAAGTATAGCGTGGGTAGGTACCACTGCTGCTCGTAGTGCTGCAGGTTTTACCAATTATTTGTTTTATGGGAAAACTTAAAACTTTGATGTACATTTTTCGTAAAAAAAATCTCTATTATATGTGTCTAGTGTCATAAAAACTGTATAGGTTGTTTCCGTTGTTCGCTCATATACGTTTTACGCGTAGGTAGTAAAATCTCCAGTGTATAGTGCGACAGTCGTAAAAGAAAACCAATAAGAATAATATAGGAACCATCTCGACGATAAAAATATCCAACAACCCATTAGTGTTGTAGTTGCATTCAATGGCAGGACTTAGTTTAAATGTTCCTGCGGATTATTGTACTTATATATATTATAAAGTTGTATAGTTGTATACTTGTATATAGTCCAAACGTCGTATAAACTCTGTAATATATAACGAAAATGTAAGTAGGTAATGGTTTTGTGTATACTAACTGTCGAAGTTAATACACAGACTTAGAATATATTTATTCTCTAAAATATGTTTAGTTATAATATTATAAAATTATAAATTTTATTTAAATTAAGATTCGACTGGAGTATAAATCTGTTTGGAGGATGAAATCTTGTATTTTATTCTCTGCCTATAAACTTAAAACGTACTTGGCAAACAATTATTCAAGTAGGTACCTACGATCGTTTACATACATAATCTATACGATCTACGACTGAATAAGAAATGATAAATAATAAACAATAATTGCGTTCAGAATGCAATTAACAGAGTTTGTGGGTTAGCTATAAATTATATACATTTTTTAAAATTTTAAGTGCTCGTCATAAAATATATATGAATAGATATTTTCCAAGTGTATAGGTAGTTTAATAGTAACGTAGACAAATATAATATTATATTAATAGGTGTTTTAGTATTTATCATATCATATAATTATGACACAAGTTTGTAACCTAGTGTTAATATTTAATAATTATGTATATTATATATTATTTGGTTTAGTAAAATTATCATTAATTTAATAAAATAAGAACAGACTTTTTACATTTCTGGTTTTTATTTTTACTGTTTTGTGTACAATGATTTATCATTGAATTCAAATTTAACACACGCATCACAGTGACTTTGGTACTCAATGGCAAGGTACAATTGACACATATACTACAGATTGGTTACCTATACTTCCCCCCCCCCCCAAATTGTTCCTATATATTCATGTTTTCAGGTCCAAAAAATGCATTTATAACTTTCTTTAGATCAAAAATAACCTTACCTTAGTAAGTAATTTAAAGAGATAATTTTACCAAATTTTTAATTATTTAGTTGTGTCTTCAAAAATAATGGTCTAGAGGCTTGAAAATTTTAACAACAAATATTCTTTAAAATATAAACATTAAACGGATATAAAAAATAATTGTTTTAGGTAATATTTATGAAACGTAAAACGTAGGTAGATAGAGAACTATTTGGTTTAATTTTTTGGTGGAAGGGTATTTTTTGTTGATTTTATTGAATTTTAAATGGATTTTTGTAATTTAAAACTAAACTGGACTTTAGATGATTATTAGTTCAGTTCTAAAAACTTAATATTGAAACAATAAATTCTAATATAAATTTTGAGTCTTAAGTACGTGTACAGTTCAAAATTACAATTTGTAATTATTTTTAATATAAACTTCATCATAATTGAATACCTGTATAAAAGTCTGACAAAAAAAAGTCGACGAATACCCAAATTATTTAATATGGATTTAAAATTATTGTTTGTAGGCGATTTGACTGTTTTATTAGGTTAAGTAAGTTTTGTTGGACCGATTTACTTATATTAATTTATATTAAATATAGGTAATTGTCTTCAAAAAATATTAGGCAGTGTTAACGGTTGGTGGTCGCTATAACAGAATTTATATAACTTATTATGTATAACACATCCTTAGCAGGAATGTCCATCCCGTGGTCCATGGAAGTATTCCATTCGGCCCACCATTCATATTATTATATTTGTATACAGCTGTTATTAGTTTTTAACTCATTAAAATTTGGGGCATAGGTACTGGCATATAATATAAAAATTAATTAATCTACAAAAACTAAAAACTAATAACTATTAATTATTGCTTGTCGCTAAAACCCTTTAAAAGTAATTGGCCTATGAGGCCCACAGTATCAAGTCCGATCCTGAGAACAAGAGGAAGTTACAATAAGTTAAAACAACTTGACCAGTTTCAGAAACAACTAAATCGTATATTAAACGTAAAAAAAACTTATAAATATTTATGCCATGGCGAGGTGTGACCTAAATCTTTTAAATAGTTGAACTCCAAGGTTTACAATTAAATTAAGTTATTATATCATATTAAATTATTCATATTACATAAGATGATACAATACGTCAATACGTATATAATTCAGTGTAAAATACATATTACATACTTATTTGTAAGTAAATACACAAAGCAATAGGTATAGTATCTTAATATGTTATGTATTAAAGACATCTATATTTTATTCATTTTAACAATTAGGTATTTAAATTGAAACCATAACTTAATTTTTTGTTTTTACAAAAGTTTTAAAATTAATTTTGTGGCTTAGAAACAAATCATAGGTACTCTGTACCAATATCATTAAATTCTATTAATTACTTAAGAGTTGAAATGGTGCCATCATTTGAAAAAACTATGTGATGATAATTCTGTAATAGTGTAATCAAACATAATTTATGAAATAATATTATTGGGTGGCTCGGCGCGGCACAGTGGCTGAAATCAATCACACCATGTGATTGAGAGTAAGCAACTGCCACTAATACTCGGATGGGTGACCACCTGTGTTCTTTGTGCGCAAAATTGTTGCTACACATACACGTGTGGCCAACCAATCGTACCAACCATAACAACCGTCCCAACCCTTTCAACCGGTACAACCGTAACCCTTCTAAAAAGCTAATGGACATAGTTGCCAGGCTCTAGACCATACAAAAAAAAAAAAATTATTAGATTATTTTTGTAACCCAGATAGTAAGATTATATTGACAACACGTCAACATAATAATACTATACAACACGAAAAACGTGAAATAAAATATATACTCTTATGTGCAATAATTTTGAGAAAAATATTTTTATCTTATACATTAATATGTAGGTACCTATGTTAAATGATTGCATTCTTTCTTTATTTTAGAAGATTTTAAGATTTCTGTTGTAGGCAAATATTAAGGGTCAAAATAATACATTTCCCCGCCCCTCTCCACACAATTCTGCAACTGCATGTTATTAATGGTCAGTGGTCACGTCTTATGGTCAGTATACTATGCCTATTATTATATGACTGAAAATAAACAACATTGGTACATAAAATCACATTTAACAGCACTGCGTAAAAGTATGATACCTGCAAAATAAAAGCATCAAATATTAAATATTTATATTACCTAAATAATAAATTAAAACAGTAAATAGTGGGTACATCAAACAATGTATATTATCCTACGTAATCTGCGTTAATTTCAACCGAAACAACTGCAATTTGAAAGAACATTCAAGGCAATGATATTATAATAGTATAGTAGATACATATTATATTATAATTTATTAACAATATAAGTTATATAGGAAACATAACATCAAACAAACTTTTAAAAAAAGCTATAATAATTGTTGTCAAACCACTTTTTATTTGTGATAACCGATAACGGGTTAAACGAGTTATGTCTTAATAAGGAACCCAGAAAACTATTTATAAATTAATATAAAATTGTTCTGGGGAGGGTTTAAAGTAATCAACATTTTTATTTATCTTCAATTCATTTTTTGAAACCGACATCAACCTGTTGTAAAATACTTGCAAACTCTATTGTACAGCCAAATAATGTTCTGAAAATTCTACAGATTTTTTGTGGTATAAATTATTTGAGTGAGCTTGAAAAGTTTCCAAAATATTTTATATTACAGAAGAAAAAATGATTCAAAGAACAGAAACACGGGTACTTATGAACGGCAGGACGTTGCAAACAATATTGAAAAAAATAAATAAACAGGGGAATGGTTGGGGAATGTATAGATATTTACTGCAGATTACAAATACATTATAGTAAATGGTGAAATGGTATATCTCTCTTCCAAATTAAAATATTTTTAGATAAAAACGGATAAATAAATAAATGTATAATATACTTATATATTATTATATTTACGTGCATTTGAGGTATTTCATTTTAGACGAGATGCTCATTACAACTTACTATATAAACATACTAAATTCTTAATACGACCATATTATTATGTATAGTCGAAGGTATTCCATCCTGTTCTTTTAAAATATCTGATCGCGAATGATATAATATACTGCCATTACAGTTAAGTGTTAACTAATCATATTTTTCACCTCTCGGACAGAAATATAATAATATACTTTTTATGCTACGGGGACTATGTGTGACGACGCGCGCGCGTCGGTGATGAATATAAAATGGGCCACTCAACTGCAGGCGACCCATATAGTTGGTGCGCATGTCTCCTGACCAAGTTATTTCCTGCAGCAGGACTGCATGATATATATTATATATTCAAACCAATAGAGACCATCATAATAGCTTTACAATAAGTTTTGTATTGTATAATATATTAGTAAGAGCCATACAGGACAGCCACGGTGTGATGGCCAATATTCAGGATTACAAAATGTAAAAAGTATACAACAAATTTCTTTTTTAATCAAAAAGCTTGAAAATGTAATATATATGATTGAATTATATTTCTCACGAGTTATTCATGTAACAGTTTAAAATTATATCGAAAACATAAACATGGTTAGAATTTTTTGTTATTAGTGTTAAAAGTTCAAACTTTGAGACTAAATTCGCCGAAGTGATAAAACACATTTACATTTCATTTGTAGTTAAAATTGCATAACATTTTAATATCGAAGACTTGAAAATTTAATACAAGCTTCACTTAATATTTATGTATTAGGTACATCAAATTAATATATCAAGTTGATTTTTTATTTTTTACAGTAATTTGAAGTTAAAATTTCGACGACATTGGATATTTTAACGAAAAATTACAATATTTCGCTTAATCATTAAATCATATTTTTTTAATTAAAAAATACATCAATCTTAAATAGGCTTGAAAAATGTTTGTCATTAAGTATGTATTTTATACATACTATGTACAATGGTATTTTAAAAATTTTAATAATATACTAATTATATACCACTTATTTTTCATGATATTATAATATTATAATAATTATAAGAGGGTGATAAAATAAAAAATAAAAAAATTTTTTTTGGCCACTAAGTAAAATAATTTAAAAAATAAATTTCATGTCTACGGTCAACGGACTAGTTAAAGTGGTATCCCCTAGTAAACTGTATATGACGTATACATGTGTACTTATTTAAAGGCAAGGGTAACCATATTTAAATATGAGAAAATGGGACAAGCAATTTGGGCTCAACTTTAAAAAAAATCCCTACTATAATTGTATAATGATTTTCATGTCTTTCAGATAATTTTTGCCTGTCTAATTATTACTGACAATAAGTGTTCGTCGTCACTCGAAGCTCGTAACACAAGAACTGTTCTTTGAAATTATTAACTTTGTAGGTTTCAATAACTTCATATAAAGCTGCAGTAAAAAAATGAATTGTTTTTTTTTTTTGTGTGTAGGGTTTCTTTTTTTTCATATACTTACATATTATAAGTATTATAATAATATGAAAATAACGGTACTACTTAAAAACTGATACAAAAAGTTCGAAGTTTGTCATGGCAAGGGGATGATGCTCAAAATATAAGGGACTATCTCGTTTGGAACGGGGCTTTTGATCCACTCATTCTAATTTACACTCTTTTCTTATGATTACACTATGTATTTAAAATGTGCATGTCTATATAGAAATTAACCTCAATTAACAGAAATTACTAATATTAGTCTGAATTTTAAAATATTTACACAAACTATAACTATCTATATTATAAAGTACATTAGCCATTTACTGTACGAAGTAATTAATTATTAGAAATCATATTTAAACTTAATAAAATTAAAAAAAAGTTATTGAAATGCTCGAAAAATACAAAATTCGTGGGATCGTCATTTTCGTTTATTACATACATATACAAGTTCGTCCTACAATGTCTCCTCATTATAGACTGTATATATACATAAATACATAATATAGATTTTGAATTTTTTATATCTTTTATTCCACCCTTCCTCGCTCGACGTGAACTAAATCTCTGGAATATATAATATATTATACGCTTTTATCTTATTATTATATTATACAAAACGCGATTATTATTATACTCTTATAGTTTCGACTTTCGTTTGAACGACACTTTACATACCACATACATGCACTAAAAACTTTAAAACCAAACTACGTTCTTTGCTCTTATCAATTCTTTAATCACGTCTTCACTCATCGTCACCACTGCAGATTCTAACGCGCACTTCAAAATGGTTTTTCAATAAAAAAAATGTCACATAAAAATATTAATTTTCACCACTTGCATATTTCGTTTATTATGTTTGTGGTGTTTAATATAATATATTATATAGTAATATTATAAACCGAACTTATATAAGTGTATACAGTCACAATGCCTGAAAAGATACACATGCCCAATAATGTTCCTTTTGTAGGTATTGAATTTATTTAAATCCTGATTTTCGGAAGTTAAAAATTCGACTATCATGTATCGAAATACTTAAAAATGAATCTACTTAGGAATATTAAACTAAAATGTGTGTAGTCATTAAAATTAAAATAATGATAAAGATTAATAATTTTAAAAACATAATTTTTTTCTTCAAATGTTTTATGGTAGGTATGACATACAATTTTGCAAAAAAAATATATTTAAAAAAGTTTTAACTTTTAATATAATGAGTGTAGACACTTAAATGGATCACCTTGTACCTATACCAATACTACAGAATGCGATATCATAATGTCTTACTATCAGGAAATATTATGTGCATAAATCATTTTAATCGATTTGAGTGAAATGTAATTAAGATGAAGTACCTATTATAATTAAATTTAAAGGAGTAATTTGATTAATATTTTCACACGGTTTGAAAAAAAAAATGCATTCGACATAGGTACTGTGGTGTGACAATGTGACACGAACGCACATAAACAATGAGTTACCTACCTGTTGTTAACTTTTTTATAGTTTTTTTAGAATATTAAAACGTGTCATAATAACATATAATTACTAATATGATCGAAATTAATTGATGTAAAAAGATAAAATTGTACTACCTATTACTAACTATTACTAACTATTTAATATATTATATTACATGTAATTATATTGTTTAAATTGAAATATAGATATTATATAATTATTACGCAATAATATAATATCTATATTCTATATAGGTTACCAAAAGAAATTCATACCCATGTATAAACCTACCTATTTACTAATTAAAATAATTTAACACAATTTTAAGTTAATCTTATATCCCCGTTATGACGGTCCGTCCGTTTGTACCAAAATACATAGTTACGATTGTTGATATTTATTTAATGTCACTAATAATTCATGTCCAATATAATTATATAAATTATATATTATGGAATTATAATTTATTTTGTTGTTTTAAAATACGTTTAGAAACCGGTAATTTAGCACGCTCGCAGAGTGAGCTTTCCTAACTTGTTTATGTAATAATGTTAGAATAATTATAGAATGATATAACATAATTTGTAGATGTTTAAAAATATAATAATGATTTCTTCCGTTAGAAGCAATAATAAATAGGTAGGTAAATCTATATTATTTACCTATAGCAATAATAAGTACAAGCTGTTGACATGTAGCTAAATTATTGTTGAACAATACCTAAGCGTGCTTTACTAGGTATTTTATTATATGTTTGTTGTTTAGTCGACAAACAAATGAAACAGTTTATACTGTCAATACATAAAATAGGCGTACACGGAGTGATTCAACAAAAAGTATGCTCACCCCCGTTTTTCCCTTTAATTTTATGCATTGGTTTAAATTCTATTATTTTTGGAATTTTTCAGTATACTTTCTCTGGATAAGCCATATTTTTCGTACCGTTTAAGGAGTAGGTATCCTGCAGTGACAGTACAAAATAAGTTAGTCAGAGAACAATCCTTTTTTACTGCGAATTGATGTAGGTACTTTTGTTTTTTATAGAATGTAAATCGAAACTCAAACGAGTGGTTCTTCTGTTATTTAACTTTGTGTATTAAAGATGCAAATATTAGATAATCTATGATAAAAAAGTTAAAAGTATGAGGATCACGATGAATCGAAAATATCATTGATTTATATTAGTTATATTGTCCATCAACATTTTATACTTTATAAATATCCTGAGTATAATAAGTACTTATATATCGATTAAATGTTACAGCTATGTACAATTTATATAATGTAAAACCATTAATGATGGGAGGAATACTTTTTTTTATTGGGTTAATAAGGTTTCAACATTTAAGGTTGTTGCCTATAATAGATACTTTTATTCTTAGGACATAATGTTCAATAGCTCAGAAACTAATCCTTCAAATTTATATTTAAATGTATCAATATTTTGTAAAAAATAATCTGCTTAGCAATTTACAGAAAAAATGATTGACTCTTATGTGAATAAAATTGTTTCTATCACAAGAAATTGTTCCTTATTAAACTCTAATAATATCTATGATGGTGAAACCTCACATAATGGACACCTCTAAAAAACGAACATTTTGTTTTGGAAAAAAACTAAACATTTTCAAAAACTGAACCATCTGAATAGTGGACAAAATTTCAGCGATCGAGAGTATCCGGTATTTAGAGGTTTCGCTGGTAATTAAAACAAGGGTGTCAGGGTGTTATATCCCCCCTTCGGTTTATTTTTGTCATATAAAATATATGATAAAGCAATAAAAATATATTTACCGCTTTATATCGTGATTTGAGAATGGTCAAAAATACATACCCCCTTCCCTTCCAAAAATCTGAGTACTTCACTGATTTCAAATATGCCTATAAACCAATTTATTGTATCCTTGTGTAGATTCCAAAATTTAGAATGCGAAAAAATGCCTTATTAAAGGATAAAAGTGGGATAAACTTGCACGGTGAAACACTCCGTAAACAGAATATATTATTACTGTGGTGCGGTATCTTAAAAATATATTTATGCACATAATTTTGCTTTCGCACAAAAACACGCCATGTACAATATGCATAACGAAATGACGCATTTTTATATTTCGAAATGCTTTGTTAATTTATAATATAACTTTAATAGGCGCCTTTTATTTTATAATATATAATGTGTTATTATATACACCAATCCTAAACGAAGGCATGCTTAAAACTAATTGCGACTTGCGAGTCTGCTGCACACTAAAGTAAGTACGTAGGTACCTACCTAAAACATATTCGTATATTATAATACCTAACTACCAATGAGTCTGTATAAGTGTTTCGCGTTGGTCTTTATACACTTGAAAACATTTGATATTATTATTATTATAAGCTCAGTAAAAGGATAATGCCCCGCATTTAAGTTAACACTGCAAACGCCATAAACGCAAAGCGGATTTAAAGCCTTTTCGTATACCCATAATAATATAATATTATATAGCATCAGGTGGTCAATTACCCCCGAGTTACAACAATTACATTATTATATTAACGCAACAGGCGGCTTTCCAAAAACGAGCAGATTGATCGATTTCATCCTAAAAGAGACGCCTAGGTTATATTATTATTTAACGTCGTCGTGCTTACTTAAATGATTTCCTTGTTGCAACCTTAAAATCAAAAAATGGTTATTTCTATTTCAGTAATGAATCAAACATTATTAAACATAATCGGAATACGCATAAATCTTATCTCTAACGATTCGTTAATTTAATGTTAAAATATAATCTTATTTCAGTGATAAATATTTATTGTATAAAGTTAAAAAACTAAACTATACATTTATGATATCGTCACATTCTTAACAAAAAAAAACTAAAAATTTGCCTTCTTAGGTTTTTATATATATTTTGGAAAAAGATTAATATGGATAATAAAGATTTTTATAATTTTTGTAAAATATAACTATCAATGTTTTATTTTATGATAATACCAACAATTAATGACATTTGATGTGAGAAAAAAACTAGACGGGGATTTTTGGGGCTAAGGCGCAAAGCTCATATTTGGATTCATATTTTATATGATGCTAAGTATACATTTATCCACCAAAAGAATTTGAGAATATAATAATTATCCTGTTAAATTTACTCGGTATCCATTTAAATACCTACTACAATGTTGTGTAATTTAACATGTTTAACCAAACCTGAAGCGGATTCATTACATTTTTTATTTAAAAAAAACTGCTAGAACCAGAGCAGAACCAGTAAATGTTTTTCTCAAGAACAGAAACCGGTGGAATCGGTACCAATAAATCAAAAGGTTCCAAAATACCCCGTAATGTCCTTATCGTGACGCATATTTTGAGGTACAACATTTTTTATCCAAGATTTTCACACAATGTTACCACATTATATTATAATTTTACGTATACCTACTACGAATTACCTGATTTTTTCGACTTAAATTTAATATTTGTTAAATTTTTATGATTTTGAATTTTAGAAATAATAAAATGTCTGTAAGTTAACGAAACTTGTTTAAGTTGTTTTGTCCAAGTGCGTTACGACTAGGGTGTGTATACCAGAGACCAGTGAAGGCGCCAAGATGAGTCCCATCACCGGCAAAAAATATTCAATAAATTAAAATAATTATTATTCACAATAAAAACTCAAATTATATTCAAATATTTAATATCACGTTAGTCATGTTATATGGTCGGTATAACTGACAATTATCGAACATAAAATAGTATTTGGAAGTTTTCATCGAACTTATATTTCCCAATTCGATAGTCCACGTCCAGAATATGTTTAGTAATCTCAGTTATCAAAGAATAAGCTCGACAACAGACATCAGCATCTCAAGGACGTTCACCTTACGAGTTATGGATGGACAACGTTTAGATCAAACTTTTCAAGGCCATAGTTATTTATAATTTTGTGTGAATCAAAGTATGTACGATTAAAAATATTTGTCGAGTATTTATCACAACTTCCAGCTGGTCTTCCGCAGCTTGTGGACTGCTGGCTGCAACTACCAAGGCGTCATAACTTATTAAATTTTTTTTTATTTTTTTTTTTTACAAGCTTTTAAAACTGTAATAGACTATAAATCGATAGTAAATTATTAATAATATAAGTAAGTAAGGTAAATTGTTCTATTTCAGTATTTTTTCAATAACAATTAATAATATGCGTAGATATAGTATTAATAAACGAAAAAATTGCACCAGAAAATCGATCAAAATTATTTTAACAGTACATAATTGTTAGAGGTAAGTGTATAGTAGGTATGTTAAAAAATGTACAAAATCGTGTTCTCGCAAAAACGGTAATTATACAGCAAGCAAATATTGTTTACCGATATTTTTAAACATGCATATTATACTCGTAATACTATACAACTTTTATAAGCCTTTACATTATTATTTAATTTGATGGGAAATTAATAAACAAAATACTAGGTAATTATAAAAATATTAAAACTTGTGTATATATTATGATCTAAGAACATGGGGAGATGGTATCATTTATATTATCTTCTCTGCCTCTCTAATTATATAAAACAAGTATTTCAAAAACGTTAGTGTTTTCTGAAATAACGAATGTTTTACGTTATATCACTCCGTATAAGTGTGCTGTATTTCGTACGCGTGTTACGGTTTATATTATAAAAGTGAATTCGTTGATATTTATTATTGAGAAAATAAAACACCGAGCCAAAACGTGATGTAAAATAACAGCGAATGTATATAGCATGTGTTTATTCAAAATTTCGGGTATTGTAATGGTAGATATAATTATGTATGCTCTGTAAAATAATTAAAATTTCAAATTAATGGCGCCACACGTATTGTATATTAATATAAACCGGAGAAGATGATTTTCTACGATAACTGCGGTGTTATTGTGTGTATTTTTTCGTATGTATACTGTATTTATATTATATACAGAGTGATTCTCCCTGAATTGTTCACCCCTATTTTTACCTCTAATACATATGTATTCCAAATTGGTTTTGGTATATGATTCAAATTTTCAAGTACGCACCAAGTTAGTAGTTTCTAAATGATTAAACGTTGTTTAATAATCCAATTTTGACGATTTAAAAATTATTTCTACCTACCTATATATTAAAATTTTATAATTTGTAAAAAGTATAATAAAGTATAATAAGTATAATATAGGTGTACTAAATTAGGTAGTTATATATTTATTTTATATTTTTAAGAACAATTATCCTATAATAGTACTTATACACATTTTAATAAATCAGCAACTATAATAGTTTGGATTTAAATTTATAAACATATACATTGTTTTAAATAACTTGCTTAATTTTTTTTAAAAGAAGAATAATTTACTAGGATAAAAATAATCGAAGTATTTGAAAACGTAGTCTTTATATATATCAAAATTACAAAAATATTATGAAGTTGAATTAATTAATAATTAAAGCTGGATGGAAATGAGCGCATGCTCTGGCAAATCACCCTGTACAATTCATTGATACCCAAAATATTATAGAATAGCTATATGTAATATACCGTTTATATTTATTATATAGAACATGGACACATGGCGCCATTTCTTTCGGTAATTTAAAAACTTTTACAATTATTATTGTCTCGTGTAATTGGGGTGTAAATAATATGACACGCTTAAGTCAACAATATTTCATAACGCGTATAGTACACACATTAACGTATTTTATAATATGTACAGAGTACCGCACAATGTTTTACCACTGCGTTTTTATCATGTTTTGTAAGATCGCACGGCAGGCCACTGTTCAGTATGTAATATTATATTCAGTGGCGGAGCATGAAAGTCGGTAGCCCTCGGGGTTTATGGGAAGTGGAGGTCCCCTGAAGCTCAGGAATTAAACTATTAAATATTACGATTTTTTCAACATTATGATAAAAGACTAGAGTATACTGCTATGGCCCCCAAAGCTTGGTCGTACATTGGGAACCTCGGTCAAAGTTTACCATTGAATATTTTATAATATAGTTGGGTGGGTAGGTACATAGACGGTGATCACGACGTTGAGCCGACGACCAGTAGGCCGACAGGATATCAGGCCGACGAACGTTTGGCCGATATGTGTTAATGTTTAAAATTAAATGTATTACTAAATTATAATTTATTATTCATATTTTATATTATTAATGTAATCGTTTAAAATTGGATGTCGTATCCCCCCCCCCCCATGACTTTTTTTTAAGACTGGTTAACTACTTATGTACTCATTTATCTCTTAATATTATTATAAATAGTCGATAGAAATAATACAAAAAAACACAAATCTTTTATGCTAATTGTACTTAAATACTTCGTTATAAACGCAGGTGTATAGGTATCACTATTGAAATATGTTTTGTGTTTGTTTATGCACTTATGACACGCGTAGTCACTGCCGAGGGATATTGTGATATTGTGTTAATTTGTAACACATACACATACCCATACACATTATTACGTATAGTTACATTATTACTAACGATTAATACTATATTTTTACTTATTATAGGCTTAAATAATATATGTTAATATATTTTAGAACCTGTACTTTAAATTTTGATTTTTGTTATTTTTCCTTAGGTTGAAATTATTGATAATGGATTGGAAACTAATTTTAGATCAAACGATATAGGTAGGGTTTTTTGCTAATCGTACACTTACTGACGTTGATAAAAGATTGTAAGTCAAATAGTAATAGCTGGTACTGTAGTAAAATATTTTTAAACAATTAGTTTAAATAATTTATTGATAATAATTAATAACATACCTACTACTTTTATGTGTTTTCTGCACTCCGGTTTAAAAAGTTGTGGTATTAATTGTAAACATTTAATTGGACAAGGGTATGTATGATGGTGCCTCTAATATAAGTGGAAAATACAAGGGAGTCCAGGCAATAGTTAGAGCAGAATATTCTAAATCCATTTATGTTCATTGTGCTGCTCACACTTTAAATTTAGCAGTTTAAAATGCATAAAATATTCAACCAATTAGAAATTGTCTTGGTATTATTGAGAAACTTTACTACTTTTTCAAGACTCCAAAACGTAACAATGTGCTTTTAAATTGTATTGGAAATTCAAATGAAACACCAAATGCAAAATCAATAAAGAGACTATGCGCTACACGTTGGATACTCACATTATGTTGCAGTCAGTGATTTTGTGGAGCCATATGTCATTGATGCTTTATACGATATTTCAAATTTGCATGACTGTTCAGCAACAGATGCCTCATTACTGTCTAAATCAATTGACTAGGAATTTATTATATCACTTCAAGTTGTAAAAGTAAATCAATAATTCTTATATTTTGGTGGTAATTACAAGTAAAAAATAATTGTATTCATATTTATGTTACTATAGTTGTTGTTTTAGTATGGATTACCTTTGTGCAAACAATTACAAAAAATAAGAATTGATTTTAAAAAGGGGGTCAAGTGGATATCGCTCCGCTGTACAGTAGGCTACAAGTAGATCACTGTACTATAATGGATGGTATTAAATTTGAATTCAATGATATAATATCATTGTATAAGAAAAACGATTCTGAGCGGAGACGGTATGTCAGTCTAGGATATTTTAAATTATATTGATATTGTTATTATACGGTAGCTGCTAAGTTGAATTAATATTATTCATATTATTTAATTATTAACCTAAAATTATCAGTGATGCTATAAAAATATTATAATATATACTTTTACTCGTTAAAATTGATTTTAATATGTAATTCCGTCCAAATTTGAACTTAAAATGTCTATAAAAAATAACTGTGTTTAAATATTTTTTAGATTTTTTGAATACAGTATGTACTATTTATTAGAATCTTTATTTTAAATTTTCAATCCTTAGTTAAGAAAACTGAACATTTTATAATTGTTTGACCTAACCTATAAGTTAAAATAGGCATATTATATTAGTACAGAATACAGATATGTATATTGATAAAGTTTATGAGTAGTAATAATATTTTTAATTGGAGCGTCGAACTCAAAAATGTTGTTTCTATCCGAACTTTTTTATCGTACGTCATCGAATCGATCTTGTATGACTCAAACTTGGTTCACTTCGTATTTAATTTTCAGTGTTAATATTTCGTGTTTGAGACTTTTAAAAAAGCGTAGGTTGCTACTAGATATTTTTCCTCTGCAAGGAAAATCGAGGAATCGTTGATATATTATTGGGTATAGTGTAGTGGATAAATATCTGGTAGCATGCTAAATTTTGTTGGGAATTTAATAAATTAACCGGTTGCAGTATTATTGGTCATTGAGTAATCATGTAGGTACCAGAGGTGCATAGATCAGCAGTTTTTCAGTTAGAAATTACCTACCTATCTATAAGCAGCACCAGGAGGCTATCACAATAACTAAGGTTTTTTTAGGTTAGCTGTAAGCAGTTATTGGCAATACAATTTAACGTTTCATATATATTATTTAAAATATTAAAGTACCAAACATAAAAGAGCACCATAATATTTATGTTTCACTACAAAAGTATATTAAAATAATACATGAAATTAAAATAGGCATATTATATTAGTACAGAATACAGATATGTATATTGATAAAGTTTATGAGTAGTAATAATATTTTTAATTGGAGCGTCGAACTCAAAAATGTTGTTTCTATCCGAACTTTTTTATCGTACGTCATCGAATCGAACAATCCAGTTTAATGTCAAACTTGAACCGACTATTTCATTGATTCGTTTAATATACCCAAACATTGTACTAAATATTTCGTATAGTTCCGAACTGAACACGAGCTGAGCTGTTGAATTAAATGTCAAATCAAACTTTTTTTTTTTGTGTGTAACCGAAATAACCAATTTAGTTTTTGGATAGCCTATCATTCGAGTTTTAATTTAATATAAGTTTTATGGGTTCTAACTTAAATTTATTTACTAATCATATGTTTACTAAAAATAATAAACACGTGTAAAATACAAGTGAGTTTAACTTTTTGTCGATAAAATAGTTAATAGACAATGACAAAACTAACACCAAAACCTTTTTTGTTCGAAACGTTTGACGTATTTGAATTTCTCTCTTTGAGTTTTTTGGAGTTTAGATTGATTTTAAACTTTTTTTTCGAGTTCGGTTCAGTTAAGATTTTTTAAAACTAGGTTCGGCTTTATCTAGGATCAATTTTTCATTTTTTATTTGTCTGGTCTTTCTGTTAAAACGCCCTATATTATATATAATATAATATACATTGTTCATTGTAAAATTCAAAATATTAAGGAAAAACTGAGATTTTTACAAAAAACTAGTTTTTCAAAAACGATTTTGTTTTTAGATGTAACTTTATTAGATACAATTTTCACTGAATGATTATATTAGTAATTTCTAACCAAAACATTTTCGAAAACGTGTGACTTTTTTTGAGCTATTCATAGATATAAGTAAGAAAATTTCGAGTTTTATTACTTATTTTTAATTACTGTAGATAGTAGATACAGTTGAACGGGATAAGTCGGGGAGCTGTCCCGTCTGCCTCCCATGTTTATATTAATATTTGATACCGTCAATAAACGATGGCGGCGCCGCGGAAGCAATGCGAAAGCAGATCCCGCGGCGTCGTCGGTTAAAACAGGAAAAAAAAAAAAAAAAAAAAATTACTGTAGATACAAAATTATTCACCTTACCTAACTTGACATGATAATACGACGTTTCTCATAAATTGAGTTCAGTTTGTGGAAGTTATAAAAAAAGTAGAGCGTAAATTCACAGTAAATTTTTATGAGCATTTGAAGTTAACATTTTGATAATTTTCATCAAAATCACGAGAAAAGTGTTAAATTATTTCGAATTAAAATTTCGTAAAAATTCCCCTTTAGTTACCTACAGTTATTTAGAAAAAAGTTTACCGGAAAGTTAAATTAATTTTTTAAGATCATTTGAAGTTGGACTTAAACTAACAAATTCTCATACGACAATTTTCTTATGTTATTATTATTTAAAAAAATTTTATTTTATCTTTTCCTCTATTCACAATAAAATTTTCAAATTATTTTGACACGTTTTGAGTGTTTTGAGTGTATTTATAGATATTTGAAATCTTCGATTTTGTTTACTTTTTATTCTATAAATGTCAATGAAATTGTATTTGTTGGATCAAAAAGCTTAAAAATGTATTTAACACAAGGTTTCTCATAAGTAGTTATAACAGCAGTTGAGAATTATATGTTTTTATAAGTATTTAATGCTCACATTTTTACAAAATGTATGAAAATATAAAAACTTTTAAAATTATTTTGTAGTTAAAAAATTATGAAATGTTCTATGTTTATAGTTAAGGATTGAAAATTGTAAACAAAGTTTCACGTAAATAAATTATTCAGCAACCAAAAAATATAAAAATATAAAAACACAGTTATCTTGTATTACATACATTTTAAGTTCATATTTTGACGAAAATGTATATCAAAACCAAGAATAACGGTTTTAGTTGTTTTGTTATAATTTAAAAATATTATTCGTGTGTTTATGAAACTTTTAGAGTATATTATTATATTTTATACACACAAATACATATTTTTCAAATGTAATTTTTATGACAAAAATTAATTTAACTTATATTGTTGTACTATAATGCCTAACAGTGAAATAAATTACTTTAATCACAATAATATCATCAAATATGCTTAGTAATATTATGAGAGACTGACCATCTTGGCTTAAAATCGTTTTTCGTATACAATGATTTTATGTCATTTAATTCAAATTTACCATATTATCCATTACAGAATACAGTGACGATCTTGACAACTTACTAATGTACAGAGGGCACCCACTTACCGACTGTTTTTTTATTTGAATCGAACAATATTTACGAATGTCGTATGAATAAGTTTAAACGATAATTTGAAATAATTGTCATGAAATCTTGAATCAGAGAGTTTCCTTATTGTCGACATAATACTTATCTACTCAACAGTCAAATAATGAATTCGTTTTTTATAAATACATTAGTTGATATATAAAGAAATATTGGTTGTTATATCTTGTTCACAAAATATTGTTAATCTAAAGAGACCTTAACACCTCCCTCAAATTAGGTGTCAGATAAAAATTAAAACAATTCAGATGAATTTTTGAAGATAATGTTTTTCAATAATTACTTTTACATAATTTAGGTTGTACAAATAATACCATCAGATTGAATTCAATCTTAAATATTACATTTAGATTATAGTAATGTAATGATATATGCGTATTATACATGTACAATATAAGTAGATTGTGCATAAATATTAGTGTTAGCCAACGATATCGTGGATATATATATTTCTTAATGATTTCAATATCGATATCCAAAAATAACTATCGAAAATATCGCGATATCGAGATGATTGATCGGGGCTCGGAACAATAAAGTTGACGGACTTATATTTTTTTATTACTTTTATCTACTAGATAATAAATTATGGCATATTGCTATATATTGCAAAGTAATAGTTGAGCGCACCAAACATTTAATCTAAATTCAGTTTCAATTGTTTGCTTGTAATGAGACATCATTTTACTTCATTATTAAATTTATATTTGTGTTAAACAAAATGAGTGAACACTTTAAAGTAGTACCGTTGACTGGTGCTAGGAGTGCCATTTTGGTTTTAAAATTAATGAAAAGGCGATTATATTAAATAAAAATCAAGTTTTTAGTAAAAAGTACAAATGTTCTGTTGGTTATAGTAATATAAGTTATAATAATTATTAATATATGCAAATCGATTTTAAGTCACTACGTATTACATAATAATTAGTAATTAGTATACATACATATAGTTATAAATATATGAAAATCAATATCGATATATTGATATTTTTTCGATATCGATAATTAATAATATATCGATGGCCAACTCTAATAAATAATACTATCAATACTATACTGGAAATCGTAATACCATTTCTATGTAGAAAGTCTAATTTATTGTTATGCGAAAATTCTGTGTTAAATTACATTTGAAATCATAATTTATTATAGAACCATATTATATTATTATAAGGTTATCAAAAATAATTGTTATTAAACAACCTAACCCTTCCCCTCCCACCCTATCACGTACGTGCACGGCCTCACCCCTCCCCCTCCCACCCAGGATTATCACGTACGTACGCGACCATACCCCTACCCCTCTTATCCTAACCCCCTCCCATCGATGTCTATCATTACCCCGCCCAGCCTATAGTCGCGTACGTGCACAACCATCCCCCCCCCCTCCCAATCATATCACGCACGTACGCGAGCATCCCCCCCCCCATCATATCACACACGTACCCAGCCTTACCTCCTCCCCTCCTTAACTATCGTGAACGTACCCGACCCTACCCCTCCCATCCTATCGCGAACGTGCCCGACCTTCCCCCTCCCATCCTATCACGAACGTGCCCGACCTTCCCCCTCCCATCCTATCACGAACGTGCACGGACTTACCCCTCTCATCCTATAACGCACGTGCACTGCCTATCACCGGCGTGCCCTCCCATCTATATCTATCACACATATATCTAATTAATTAATTATTTAAATAATCTACAAGCGTTTAATACATATGATAAAATATTACATAAGAATTAATAATCAGTTAAATGATATTATGAAATGTGAAAGTATACAACTTTTAATTGCTATTTAATGATCATCATGTAGTAAACAAAACTATTAAACCTATTTCATCACAATATTTTAAGTATAAATAGAGCATACTGTGGTCTATAATATCGTCAGTAGTGAAACAAACACTTAACCCTCAAGTCGTTTTATTATCCGTTTAAATTAATTTTTACACTATACAAAAGTTAAATTTTCAAGTATTTCTAAACATGGCTGGTTCAATCGCGAATAATGTAGCTATATACAAGAAAACCTTAACATATATTCCACCAGCATCACCTTCGGAGCTCATCGATTCTACTAACTATACGTTAAATTTCATGAAACGTAAGTTTATACATATTGGGATCGATCCAAGTGATATGTTCAGAGTAGCAGTACATATAATAACTCCATCACGATATGTTAATATTTCAACTGAGTTTTTACAACGGATATTTTCACTGATGGGTAATATCCTATCATTTATTTTGGAGCAACCAGGAAAATATAAAAGAACTATATTTCTTGAGACGGAGAATTTCAAGTTGTCTAGCATGATGTATAGCGGTGAAAACACCTTAGTAGTAGAGTCAAAAATACAAGATGGATGTCGAATTCTTTTAAATCGTGTGGAACTTTTACAACTTCAATATCTCGAATGGTGTATTTTTGAAACAATTACACGAAAATCGACTATCATGCAACCAATCATCTTACATCAATATGAAATATTTACCGAGTATCTCGGTAGAGAACTTAGCAAAATGGACTCGGCACCAAAAACGATTGAAGAAATGGTTATATTCATCAGAAATATACGCGATGATCATATAATTACAAACAGTCCTAAACATGATATTAATTTTATCAGTCAGCTCAAAATGCATGCATT